>JAAEAF010003437.1:0-38039 GCA_011037195.1 Triatoma infestans | reverse complement strand
TACTGATGAAATAATAGTATAGAATAGAGAGGGGGATGGTTCCAATGACTCACGATCACCGTAACACAAAAATGCAATAGTTTGCAGTCAATATTAAGATAATAATACCGATAAAATAATAGTATAGAGTAGAGGGGGGACGGTTCCAGTGACTCATATTTACCGTAACACAAAAAAGCGATAGTTTGTAGTCAATATTAAGACAATAATACTGATGAAATAATAGTATAGAATAGAGAGGGGGATGGTTCCAATGACTCACGATCACCGTAACACAAAAATGCAATAGTTTGTAGTCAGTATTAAGATAATAATACCGATGAAATAATGGAATAGAATAGAGGGGGGATGGTTTCAATGACCCACAATCACCGTAACACAAAAAGCAATAGTTTGCAGTCAATTGACGACACTAATACCGATAAAATATAGTATAGAATAGAGGGGGGGGACCGGTTCCAGTGGACCTCATATTTTACACGTACACAAAAAAGCGATAGTTTGTAGTCAATTTAAGATAAACTACCGAGGGAAATAATAGAAAGAATAGAGAGGGGGATGGTTCCAATGGACTCACGCTCACCGTACACAAAAATGCAATAGATTGTAGTCAGTATAAGATAATAATACGATGAAATAATAGTATAGAATAGAGGGGGGATGGTTCCAATGACTCACAGTCACCGAAACACAAAATGCAATAGATTGTAGTCAATATTAAGATAATAATACCAATGAAATAATGGAATAGAATAAAGCGGGTTATGGTCGAATGACTCACAATCACCGTAACACAAAAAAGCAATAGTAGAGGACGGAGCGGTGTTTTTTCTTCATCAAGCTAACTCTGCAATGACCACTAGTGACGAAACCCTTTAAATCTTTCTTTCTTAGCCTGGAGTGCCCAAACTATAGACCCAGTATAATCCCTAAGGACATGCGGCCCATTTGAGCCAGTTAACTTAAGCTTCTTAAGTAAATCTTAATAAAAGCTCGTAAAAAGAAATGATTTTGTCACTGCTCTGGTAACATCTCAGAAAGGTCCGGGCCATGAAGTGTGTTGCATTCCTTCGGGTCAGTTCGTCCGCTTTCTCATTACCCGCATACCTTGCTCCGAGAACAGAGTGAGACCACGAATTATTGACAACCACTATGGTCATTTTGGAAAGAGAGAACGTTTCCCTTGATTACTTAATAACTGCACAATTGCATTACGTGCAATGTTATTGAAAATGGAATCAATTTGCGACCTTAATAATGTAACCAACGTCGATAGAAATAATTCACAATTGACTTTAATCAAATATATACTATTGGATATTCATATGTCAGTATTTAAGTTAGTTTTTATTTAATGAACAGAATATTTTAGATGTATAGGTCACATCTATTGATTCCAATCTGTTGTGAATTCTGCAATTTCATTTGTATAGCTCGGCATATATATAGTTGTGAAAACTGATGGTGGAATAAATTAAGTCACAGCTACTGCAAAGCTCTGGCAATGAGCGGAGCTTAATAGCCGGTCCGCTATCACAACTAGTTACCGAGCTATACCAGCTGATTTGAGTCCAACCAATCGGTTGTGAATTATAGAGATAGAAATTAATGATAATGTACTAATGGATTGGTTGGAAATTATAGTTTATAAAAATTATAAACATTTGTACGATACCTGTGAATTAATTTCCTCCCCACAAGCACATATCACTAATGGAATTAATTGTGTCAAAAAGAATTTATACATTAAATCTATTATATCCAGCCATTTTGAAACTCCATTTTTTATACTCTAAAATTTTTAAAATATATGATTGTGCAATATATCAATTATTATTATTATGTAAACAATGTAAAAGTCTAAAATATATGAAATATAATAAGTATTAATTTTACTTTTTTAGCTAGGCTTTTTTAATGACTTAACAAACTTTACAAATTGGGGAAACATTAGGAGGCCACTGTAAGATGTGGCATGTGTAATGCACGCATTTTATGTTAGAGAGAATTTGGAAGTGTTGCTCTTTATTTATATGGTACAAGTTATAGGTAATTCTGCAACTAGATCCTGCATCCCGCAGCTTTACATCCTTACCCAATAACACACTACTCACAACACTAGAATGGTAATGTGTGCACATACTTTGGTTGACTACATCTACATGGACAAATTGTAGTTCGATATCTCCTCGTTCGTACATTGCAACAGTTGTATTATGGTTGCCATAACTGTCATCATGATAGTAATGCATAAGGCATTGTAGCCACTCCCTCTACTTAATTACAACAGTAATGTCACCAAATAGGGGGTAGAAATATGTTTTACTGCAGTGAGTTGTAATTCGGTCCTAGGTTCGATTTCTAGTCTGTTCGTGGTTATAATTATTTTATAAAATGTATTAGTTAAGGCGATAGGTAACACAGTATGTTTGTCAACCATCTCTGTCAATAATAGCTGATCATATAAACAATATATGTAAAACGTAAAGCATTATTTTTTTTTTCTTTAATGTTACTGCATCAAGATTTCCACCTGAGTGATGGTTTCAATGGAATAATTTGTTTATTTTCTCAAAAGAAACTAACTAAATCACAATCAAAGCAAATACATTATCTTTTAAATATGGACATTACATAACAGTTTTTTGGAGGCTTGGAAAATAAAGGAATTGCTAATAATTTTATTATTACCTTGAACATTATATAGCAGTGCCCGCAAGGCTGAAACGATGATGCTAATATTTCCAGATAATATTGGCCAGAAAACAACTCGTTGAACTGTTGTAACAATCTGAAAGATTAGTTTTTTAATTAGAACATTGTCAAACAGTAGAAATTATGTCAACATCATACGACTTTCTCTTATGTAAATCTCATAATTCTACTAGATAAGTTTTCCTTGAGTTGTGTTTGACCTCTTGAGCAGTGAAGTTGTGTTCATAGTTCAGTTACTAGTGTCCATTGCAACTATAACTTTGTACATACTTCTACATAACTTCAGGCAGTAGCCCAACTTCAGGCAACAGCTCAATTTAATATTATTTTTAGTGTTCTAATTTGATTTTTCTATACATACTTCGTTAATAATTTTCTGTTCATTTAAAGAGTTTAATTTTATTTAGATTTGTTTTGATTATTGGGCAATTATAGGGGGATTCCCAATAATGGAATTATTGTCATATCCCAAGAATATGAGAAATGTTCCACTTGATAAGAATAATTTAGGCCATTGTAGTAACACAAAAAGAAAATATGAATACTGAAGGTATGGAAATTACTCACTCAGTTGACAAGAATAAGACAGGTAAAGGCAAGGAAGTAACAGGAAACTCAGATGTCACAGTCGAAATCAAGGAAAAAGTATATCCTAAGTTTCAATATGAAATAATTTATAAAGGTCCGTATGTGGTTTTCAGGGAAAGTACTGGAAATGGGATCGGTGTAGGGCGGCCCCATCTCATGGATTTGGGCAAACCGGTACATAACAGTCATCCAGAAATTAAACAATTTATCAGTAGTGTTAAAAACTAGTCGAAATAGGATAAAAGTTGAATTAAGAAATAAAGGACGCGCTAATTGTTTAATAGGTTCTCAGCTATTGAAAGTTAAACTTTTGATCACTTATGCCCCTACTTTTATATTACAAAGATGATTCGGGGAGTTTCCATGAATTATGAGACGAAGGTATAGGTAAGGATATTCAGTCGTCGTCCTATGAACCTGTCATGGTGATTAAAGCAAAACGTTTTTCTCGGAAGGTTGTTGAGGAGGGCCAAATAAATTTGTTTTCACTCAGGCGGTTTTACTAACTTTTAGAGGACAGGCCTTGCCTGATTACGTCACTTTGCACTAAGTTAGATGGCCGGTAGTGCCTTACATTCAGAAAATTAACTAATGCTTTAATTATCTTCGCTAGGGGCATAAAAGTGAGAAATGTAATAGATCATTTAAATTTAAAGAAGAAGCATCAGGATTATTAACTGAATCAGACCCAATCATGGGCTCTGTGGAGCCTATCGGATAGATTTCTTCCATTTGTATACATTTTTTTCTAAGAAGTTAATTTTTTTTTAAGTTTTCCATTTAATTATTTGTCTGCAAATAATTTTTTAATTCTATATTTCTTTTTCTTTTTTTGGGGTGGGGAATTTATCATTATTTTATATGTGATCTTTAGTCGGCTTGATAAAAGAAGTTTATTTAATTTTTATTTTCATTGGCATCTATTTTGTATACTTTGTTGGATGATTTATTCCTTTTATTATACAGATTCAGCCTGATACTTTTTGTTATATAGAAGTTCCCCTAGATCACTTAATCTATTACAGATAAAGAGAAATTTTATTTATTATATAAAAATGAAAATGGAAAAATGTTCTTAAATGCCGACTAAGTGCTATGTGTATAATAACTGGAGTGCCATTTTAAGTTCATTTTACTGTCCAAATTTTGAGAAGCTGCTCGTTTCTAGTTTTGAGATGGCTTGCTCTAATGATGTCTAGAGATGACAGGTGACGGATCATTCTAACTTTGCTTTGAAGGTATGTTGAGGAGGACCTCTAATCCCGCAATCGGAGTTGTTCTCATGGCCCCAGTGGAACCCAACCATGGTTGCCTCTGAATCCCACACAGCCTTTTTGTTACCCCTTTCAGCATAGCTTCGGTCCATTAAACCACCGACCTATATATGGGTCTTATGACTCTGGTGTATAAACACAGAGTTAAACTTAGGCGAGCCCCACTTTCGCCCACAAAGCCTTCTACATCTGTCAAAAGCACGTTGTCTTTGTGTACATTTCTATGGATGTGTTGATTCCAAGTGAGTCTGCGGTCAAACCTAATTCTAAGATACTTAGCCTCGATCGCAAATCAAATCGGAAAGTGCGCAAATCGAATCGGTGTAAATGATGGAAGAATTAAAACTTAATAGAACTAATCTTTTTGAGGAAAGCATAATGCCAAATTTCCTCCAAAACTCCCTAGAATGAACATTCTCGGGAAAAAGTGCTGCTCTCTGTACATCTGGTTAACATATCAAATTTGACGAAATCCATCGTTTTCAAACGTTTTTGTGATGGAAATTGCAGAAAACTGGCAAACTCTTCAGTAAAAACGCACAATTCGGTCAACAGATTTTTTCAAACGGCGAATTTTGGCAACGCATTTCATTTTAATGAATATTTATTAAATGAAGGTAGCGTATAATAGAATAAAATAACACTTTAAAAGAAAACATAACCCCATTCCTCCCGAAAAGACGCCTTGCATGAATTTTGCCAATGAACTGTTTCAAATAAAAGCTCAAAATGTATAGTTATGTAGCAGGGTTAAAGAAAATAGTTGTATCCGATTTGAGAAAATTACTGAAACTGGAAAATCACTGAGTAAAGTAGAATTTTAATAGATTTCTGGAATTCCTGTCGAATTCCACTGATGGTAAACCAACTGAATGTCAAGTTTAAACTTTTTGCGATCTTTTTGTCTTTGAGCTGTGCTGTTAATGTACATACGCTAATACAAACACAATATAAACACACACAGATCATTCTCTAAAAACAACTTTTTCTACACTCAGTACCTACATTTCTGACGAAAACCGATATCGAAAATTTTACACGATCGCAATATATCCTCCTTTAGGGAAGGGAATAGCTAAGTGGTTAGCATATTGGACTCCCACGCGGAGGACTCAGGTTCGAGTCCAGCTGTGCGCCCTTAGATTTTTTCTTCCTAGGAACCTTTACAGCATACTGTCCGGAGGCCGGCGCCAATGACCATAGATGTTGACGCGCCTTAAATTAGAAAAAAAAATACATCCTCTTACTAGTTGTAAAAAAACGTAAAGTCCTAAACTTTAAAATAGGAGTGTATATATATATATATTTTCAACTTGAAAACCTAAGGGTTAATCTATGTATTTTAATGAAGGAAGCAACAAAAAAAAATGCAGTTATGCGTTCTAGCACATTTTGAGTTGTTTGATTTCTGTTTGTGAACATATTTCTCAAACAAACAAAATTGATGAAATAGCAATAGAAAACATTCTTCTTTAAAAAAGGAAAGAAAACTAAATAGAACAAAAATAAGCGATAAAAAGAGAACATGTTATCTAACGTTCTTATATGACTGTTCAGATACTTATTTTTCGTGACACCGTGTGTCTTTTTGTGGTCACTGACCGGTTTCGGGCAATACAAAGCAACATAAAATTGTGGATAAATATTGGTGTCATTTGTCCATTTCGGAATTTTACATTTCATCTCCACAACCACCGCACACTCTAGCGAAACACATATTTTCCAGCCAATCATATGAAAGTTGAAGTTCGAAGAGAATAGAAGTTTGGTGCAATAAACAAGTTTTAAAATCATAAAAACAATTTATTTCTAAAATACATTTATTTAATTTGTAAATACATGTGAAGTGATAATTATCTGGCGAGAAACACTCACACACACACTCACGACTTTCTCTTACTGCTGTTCTCACAGTTTCTTTCAATACCACAGTTAACATTATCTCTAATTTTGAATTATTATATTTATTTGTTTTGGAATGAATACAAGGTGACCTTCAGGACAAATGTCGAGATATCATATTATTACGGCCAAAATACCTTAATTTATGTAGTTGGTAGAAATGTACATTATATTGAATTAGGATGTTAGTTTAACGATGCACCTTAGCTAACTTTGCAGCTCTCCCAGAACTCCCTCAAAAAAATAATCAATTTTTTCGAGAACTGTTACAGTGCTAGTTATTTAGGCGAGTAAATAGTGTACAAAGTTATAGGAAAGCACTGGGTCTACTTTTGAGAAAATCACGAATTCATGATTAATAGAAAAAGAAACATTCAACATTTCACACACACTAACAGATCAATCGGGAAAAAGATTTTTCCGTACCCAGCGGTCCTCAATACTTTTATTTCCGATATAAAGTCAATTTCAAAATTTGACACTATTCCTCTTACAGCATTTCATTAAGGCAAATCTTTGTTACGCGTTTTGGTAATTCCTTTTTTACTTGGCTTCCTTATAAACAATTGGTACATAAAATCTGTGAAGCTGTAGCTGTAATGGGTAAAGTATTACTACCGGTTAAATGAATTTTCTTTGTGGCTTCCATACATCAAACGGGCGGGATGATCAATAAGGAAATACAAGAGCAGCAATACCTTAGTTTCACTACGATCTACAGATACTGATTTAGAACTGAGGACGCGAAGCGCTCACTTTTGTGCAGAACGCGCTGATGGTGCTCCCTAAAATAAAAACCACAATATGAAATTTGAACTTCTTCCAATATGCATTGTATTTCCGGCGAGAAATCAATCACCAAAAACAGAACGCAATACTTCCTATAACAGCAGTAAGAGATAGTAACAGTAAGTGACCTCGTCTTCTTCTAGTTAGTGTATTTGGTTCTAACAATTATAATCTCTAGTCTGTACTTTTGTCTAAAGATCTGTTTGTAAATTTATCAACATTGTTATGTAGGAATAGAACGCTTGCAGCACCTAAAAAAGTAACAAATACTTTAATGATGCCATTATACTATGCAACTAAATTATAAATTTTATATTTGAAACTCTAAAGAGTCGCATGTCTGTTACCCCTAGCTTGGTTTACAATTCATAGGTGTTTTGATTCTCTCCAGTGAGAATTTTTTTTTTTTTCTACTGTTGTATTCAGTGTTATACAACGGACGTTGAGGGTTTTGGTCAAATAATTGAAAATTATTTACAAATCATCACCGACATTTCGGCAATTTTACTGCCTTATTTAATGGTTTCTTAAGTTCTTAATGTATTAAGTTCTTCTTATGTATATCATCAACAAGTGTAGAATTATTACAATAGCGTACAAAACTCTGGAATTTTTTCCCCTGAAGAAGGAAATAGTTTGCAGAAATGCTGGTGGAAACTTGAAACATATTACTTTTTATAAGACTATTCATACACTTTTGCGACATGTACGAACAGATATCCTGAGGGAGCTACAGTAAATCTACTCGCTCATAGTGCATTTGAACGTCCGCTTCTTATGGTACTCTGAGTACACATCAACTAAAGCTGGTCCAGCGGTTGCCCCACGAAGGATTTTATTTCCAATGTACTACATTACATTTCTAATGTAAGGTCACTTACCCCCGACCTAACAGTCTGGGCAAGTTTTGACCGATGAATGTTGCAACCGCAGTAACCGTCATCGCTTTGCTCTTTTAGCTGATTCTGACGGACCATACAAGTCATCCGCTTCCATCTAGGATCACATTATTTTTTGCAACAGACATCACGAAAGATGACGTTAGAGACTCAATTCACCAGTACCTATGTTTGCGACAGCAAATCCGGTGTTAATTTCAAAAGGTATTTCACACCCTAAATTCAACACCATTTAGAAGCAAAACAAATGTTGTTCAATTATTAATTAAAGATGTAAATATATCTTTATATCACGTATGTTTTAAATGAATACATTAATTATATATATACACTATAATTGTTTCTTAATTATGAATAATTATACCTCTGTTAGTTTTACTCTCAGAGAGGGAAATGCTAGATGTGAAGGCCCTACCTGTACTGTGTCAGGATTGGTGTCAGCATAGTGATGTTCATAATGCTAGATTGGGTTATTTGCTGGAGGTTGTGATCACTGAATGAATAACATTCATTTTTCCCTATCAAATCCGATAACAGATACTGAAAATATGGATAACCGCTAAACTAGATTTTAGACTTCCTTGCATTGAACTTCGCCATTATTAAAACTTAGTCAGGCAGTCATTTTCGCCGAAAACTACTTATCTAATCCTCACCATCTTTACTTATTCAGGGTGACAATTTTAACATGCCCCACTCCAAGTAGAAAAAAAAATTCCAAATGATACTCTGTTTACAAGGAATCCAAATATAGGGCCAATTATTTCTATTAAACTGTAGAAACAAGAAATTTTGAAACCAGCTTAATTCTTGAAGTAAATTATAACTTTCTCAAACTCAGCTAATATTCAACGGATTTTCCTCGTTCGGTAACCACTTTTCATTAAAAAAAATCTGATTTATGAATTTGTAAAAAAAAAAAAAAATCAATTAAATTTCAATAATCATTTACGCTGATACCTATTGGCTTAGCTGCCACTGTAAAGGGAGAAATTGTCCCCTCCAATCTTTAGAAAACAATTCAAAAGGGTTGATTGTAAATCAGGCAAGTGTTCTAAAATTAACCCGGTAGCTCATCATATATTTAGACTTCGTATTAATTAAAATTCATGGAAATTTGGAAAGCAATCAAAATTATTCGATTTAACTAAAGAAAACCTACTTCCTAGCAAGAAAAGCGATTTTATTTCTTAAACTCAAAATCATTTTTTTTTTTTTTTTTTTTTTTGGCGCATCGACAACTTGGGTCATTAGCGCCGAACATTGTTGAGAGCCACTCGAGCGAAGAGGGTGCCTTTTTTTCTTTGCACGACATCCATCGAAACTTCCCATGGAAGTAGCATGTAGCCGGGCCATATTATAGTCGATCGTCCCCCTCCCCGCTTTAGCCATCGAATCCAGTCGACGGAGTGGGGAGGGTCGACAACCGCACAATGACACCCTCCTTTTCTTTTCACTACTGATTGAGGTGGATTCCTGTATAATAGTATTACACAAGGTGTGCCACCGCTTGCTGCACTTCGATGTTTGCCTTTACTTTTAATAATCTTCACTTCTATTTTCATTTACCTAGTGTTAAGCAACTATGTTTGTTAACTAAGTTGCTCATATTTTTAGAAGCTAACTTCCAGTCACTACAGCTACACGATATAAAAGGGTTACTTGCATTTGCGACATGTAAATATTCCGTCCCACTGGACAAAACATAAATTAACTATTCTTAAACTAAAATTGGAGTGAAGTACTTTATAAAAAATTCCTTCCCCCAGCTAAATTCTAATCTAAACTCATTCATGCTAACTTTCACGCCAATAATTACATTCTCGCTAATAAATACATTCATGCCAATAAATACATTCACACTTATAAATACATTCACACTATACATTCATACTGTGGGGAGGGTACTCTATATTCCACTCCCCACTTATATTAAACCTAATCTAATCTAAGCTAAATCTTATCGTATAAGTTTATATGCATTAAAAATGCAAATAACCCTCTACCATGGGGTTAGATTTTCCAAATTGTGACAAACATGCGACTCATGATAAAATGTTTAGTTCAACCAATTATATGACTAATTACCGTAGCATAACACATTAAGTTGAACGTAATTAATCCTTTATAATTAAATTGAAGTGGTCTGGTGGTAACGGTCATTAAAAGCAGTAAGTCTTTCCTTGCGGCCGGCTGTTCTTCATACCATGACCCTCTGTACGAGCTTTCATGTAATTTATCTACCTGGTAAACAACATTAAATACATTTTATTTTATCTGGTATTTTATCCGTCGGTGCATGCATATTCTTTTGATCCTGGCCGGTTTCAGATCAAACTTGTTGGTTTATTGGTGTGTATAATGTGCGGGAGGTTATTTATATATATACATACATATATACACCACCAACAAACCAACAAGTGTGAGTGTAACAGAAACATTGCGTTGAAGTGCTCTCTACACAACTTGGTGAATTTGCTCTGATTTTTGCATGAAAATCAGAAACCGGTCAGGAACCAACGGAATATGCATGCTACGACTGATAAAATACTAGAAGTTATCCAGCATTGCGGACCCATCCACATATTCAACATTTTATTTAAATTTGTAATCAATATTAAGATCTTAAATACCGACAAAATAATAGAAGGGGTGATTCCAGTAGCTCATAATCTCCGCAATACAAAGGATCTATTGTGAAATCCTCCGCGTAACTTCGTTAACCACTGGCTCAGTGCGTAATGCAAGTCTAGTACTCAGAAGCAGGCCCCAAAGCCGCTGAGTTTCTTGCAGCAAACTTGCTCTTTCTAGGCCCTCGCTGTAGGAGAGGATGTACCGGTGTTTCTTCTTCAACAAGGAAAACCTGCAATGACCACTTGTGGTCAGACCCAATAACTTTTATGCTTCCTTAGCCTGGAGTGCCCAATCAATAGACCCACTGTAATTCCTAAGGCCATACGGCTTTTATTAAGCAAGTTAACTTAAGCTTCTTAAGTAAACTTCAGAAAAAATGATTTTGCCCTGGGAACATCTCAGAAAGGTTCCGGACCCATGGTGGTGTGTTTGAATTCTATCGGGCCAGTTTAATGGCTCAATCAATGCGCTCAGAAGCAATCAGAACAATAGCTTTCTCAATGTTCACATACCCTGCATACCTTGGCACCCAGAATAGAATGAGACAAGTATTGATAACCATTATGGACATTTTGGGAAGAGTAAACGTACCCTTGTTTCCTTAATAACTGCACAATTGCATTAAGTGCAATGTTCTTGAACAATGGAATCAATTCGCCACCTTAATAATCTAACCAAAAGTCGATAAAAAAAAATGTCCAGTCGAATAATTTCGAAATATTATTCTCTTCTTGTCAAATAAAGGACTACATCCGAAAAAAAAAGCTTCGAATAAAAGTGATAGGTTTAAAGAAAAATCTTTGGATCTTGAGATCTATTTTCGAGAAAATTCCTAAAAGTCTAAATAGAAAAAATCTCGTTGCGGTTAAACTCTTGAGATTCATAATTTTAATTATATCTAATGTTCCTTAATAATATACAGTGAAAGTACCACCTACACTTTGATTCGATTGTATCAATACTTTGTATATGGAAAATATTCATTCTGTAAATTATTATTACTTTGTATTCAAATATTTACAAGTGAATATTTACAAGAGATGTATTGGTTTTGATTCGGAACTGTTGTAACCTCTCCAATTTCATTTGTATAGCTCGGCATCTGTACAGTTGTGAAACCTGAGGGCGGAATAAATGATGTCACAGCTACTAGAAAGCTTTGGCAATGAGAGGAGCTTAATAGCCGTTTAGCTGTCACAACTAAGTTACCGAGCTATACCAGCTGATTGGAGTCCAGCCAATCAGGTGTGAATCACAGATATAGAAGTTAATGATAGTGTACTATCGCTATCTGATTGGTTGAAATCTTTGAATTAGTGCCAGCTAGTTGACATTTATCTGTGAAATTATATTTTATAAAAATTATAAACATTTGTACGATACCTGTGAATTAATTTCCTCCCCACAAGCACATATCATTAATGGAATTAATTGTGACAAACTGAATTTATACATTAAATCCAGCCACTTTGAATCTCCAGTTTTTATACTCTAAAATTGATAAAACATATGATTGTAGAAAATATCAGTATTATGATTGTATAAACAATGTATTATAATAATATAAAAAATAGATGAAAAATAATATATATTTTTACATTTTTAGCCAGGCTTTTTTAAAGACTTAACAAACTTCACAAACTAGGGAAACATTAGGGAGGCTATTCTAAGATGTGACGTGTGTAATGCACGCATTTTATGTTAGAGAGAATTCGCAAGTGTTGCTCTTTATTTATAAGGTAGTAGTAAGTAATTGTGCAACTAGATTCTGCATCCCGTAAAGAGAAGAAATCTCATGGGGAAAAGACGATTCTCCACACATCATGGCTAGCCTGCAGGTATCGCAGCTTTGCATCCTTACCAGACAACCGACTACTCACAAAATCTAGAATGGTATTAATGTGTGCATCCACTTTGGTTTAGTAGATCTACACGTGCAAATTCTAGTTCGATATCTCCTCGTTTGTACATTGCAACACGCTTGTATAAACTCCTCTACAATATATTGTAATGCAGCCAGTGGTGCCAACTAGGAGAGGAAGTAGGAACCTCAACTTCCCTAGTGGCCGCTAGGAAGCGCTGGCGGGCGGCGAACTCCTCTAGCTCTATGTAGAAAAATCGAGGAAGTTCCAAACTCTTCTCCACCGGTATAAATAGTGGGACCACAGAAAGTTGGGAGAGTTTCCAGTTACGAACTAAGTGTAAGTTTGTGGAAGGTGTATAAAAAGTGATCTTATGTGGTTTAAACTGTGAAGTAATTATTATTTAGTGTTGTTTTTTTTTTGTAATTTATTGTGTGTAACAATAAATTGGTGTTTTCTTTATTGAAGTTTAGACTTTAACTTAGTTGGTATTTTACTTAGTTGGTATTTTATCTATACGAACCAACTTAAAACTAGTTGCAGTAGCTAGATAAGAGGGAAAAACGATACAATATGTATAAGGCAGCCATCATCGTAAGGTAATGCATTGTAGCCACACCCTCTACAACACATTACAATCGTAATGTCATCAAATAATGCTAGAAGTATGCTTTACTATGCTGGGTTGTGATTCGGTTCCAGGTTAGATTTCCAGTTGTGCGTGGTTATAATTATTTTATAAAATGTATTAGTTAAGGCAATAGATGATAAAATATGTTTATCAACTATCTCGTCAATGACATCTGATCAATAATTGGATGTAAATAAATGAAATAAAGCGTTAATTTTCTTTTTTCTTTTCTTTAATTCTACTGCATCAAGATTTTCATCTGAGTGATTGTTTCAATGAAATGATTTGTTTATCTTCTTTAAAGAAACTAACTAAATCACAATCAAAGCTAATGTATTATTTTTTAAATATGGATATTACATAACATATTACCATAACATTTTTTCCGGGGAGGCTTAGAAAATAAAGGAATTGCTAATAATTTATTATTACCTTGATCATCATATAGCAGTACCCGCAAGGCTGAAACGACGATGCTAATATTTCCAGATAATATTGGCCAGAAAACAGCTCGTTAATCTGTTGTAACAATCTGAAATTTTTTTTATTTTTATTTTTATTAAAGTATTGTTACGCTGTAGAAATTATGTGCCCAAATGGAACATCATCACCCGCCTTTCTCTTATGTAAATCTCACATTTCTACTCGATAAGTTTTCCTCGAGCTGTGTTTGAGCTCTTGAACAGTGAAGTGGTGTTCATAGTTCAGTTACTAGTGTCTACTGCAACTATAACTTGATACATATTTCTACATAACTTCAGGGAGTAGATTTATTTGATATTATTTTTATGTTGTAATTTTGATTTTTCTATACATACTTCGTTAATTATTTTCTGTTCATTTAGAGAGTTTAATTTTATTTGTTTGTTTTGAATATTGGGCCATTATAGGGGGATTCCCAAGGGGATATGACAAATGTTCCACTTGATAAGAATAATTTAGGACATTGTACTACACAAAAAGAAAATATGGATACTGAAGGTATGGAAATTACTCACTCAGTTGACAAGAATAAGACAGGTAAAGGCAGGGAAGTAATAGGAAATTCAGATGTCACAGTCGAAATCAAGGAAAAAGTGTATCCTAAGTTTCAATATGAAATTATTGATAAAGGTCCGTATGTGGTTCTCATGGAAGGTACTGGAATGGGATCGGTGTAGGGCGGCCCCATCTCATGGCCCTGGTACCGATATATAACAGTCATTCAGAAATTAAACAATCCAAAGTAGTGTTAAAAAAATAGTCGAAATAGAATAAAAGTAAAACTAAGAAATAGAGAAGGCGCTAATTGTTTAATAGGTTCTCAGCTATTGAAAGATAAACTTTTGATCACTTATGCCCCTACTTTTATGTTACAAAGATGATTCGGGGAGTTTCCATGAATTATGAGACGAAGGTATAGCTAAGGATATTCAGTCGTCGTCCTATGAACCTGTCATGGTGATTAAAGCAAAACGTTTTTCTCGGAAGGTTATTGAGGAGGGCCAACTAAATTTTTTCTCACTCAGACGGTTTTACTAACTTTTGGAGGACAGGCCTTGCCTGATTACGTCACTTTGCACTTAGTTAGATGCCCCTTAGTAACTTATATTCAGAAAATTAACCTATGCTTTAATTGTCTTTGCTACGGGCATAAAAGTGAGAAATGTAATAGTTCATTTAAATTTAAATAGAAGAAGGATCAGGATTATTAACTGAATCAGATCCAATCATGGGCTCTGTGGAGCCTACCTATATAGGAAGAGCTAGTACTAGTGTGTGTAATGTATGTGTAGACTTGAGGATCTTGAGGACTCTGATGGAATGTAAAAAATATTGTAGCTATAGAGATAATTTCTTCAGCTCGCTTCAAAAGAATTTTAAAAGTCCGTTCAATTACACTGGTATCATACAGGAAATGAAATCCGTAAGCGAAGAATTAATAGAATTTATTAATGATGGAAGTATTGAAGTGTAAGTTTAAACGATTAATTAGTACAATTGGTATTTAGGTATAATTATGAACTAACGAATTATAATGTGTTTCAGAATATTTAAACATTGAACGTGTTTGTTCTTGAATTGTCGGCTAATGGTTTCAGGCGTAGGCCAAAAAAAAATTAAGTCCGCCATTTTGTATTTGGCCGTTTATAATACTGGAACAAAATAAAATTGATGTTAAACACCCACAATAACTTATTCATAGAATTCATAATATTCAGTTAAATAACTTTTCTTAAACCTGGAGCTTTTAGCTAGTCATTGTATCGTCCTTAATTTCGTGTAGGTGGAGCAGTCTACAAAGATTAAAGATGGGAATCTACGCATGAACTAATGCAAACAAAATATAGTTTCTCGCAAAAACATAAAAAAGAAATCAAACTAATTATTAGTGCACTTAAACGAATAAATTATCATAATAAGTAGCGTTATATGTAAGAGTTCGACAAACTACAGAATATGTATCTAAGAAAACTGGAGTAAGATAAAATTTGTGAGTGTTTCACACCAGATTTTTGTTTGAAGGGGCCCCGAAAATGTTTTTGCCGGCCCTGATGCATAGTTGACCAGCCCTAAGCAGTAGTATTGATAGAAAACTTCATGCAATGGTCCCCTGATGATTATCCCCAAGCGAAATATGACGATTTTTTTTATTTCTAATTACACTTATAACAAGAAACAGATGTATTTGTAAGCATTGGTCTGTAAACAATATTATTCGCGCTTAGAGGAATCAGATCATGATTACAAAAATCTTTCAAGATTGAAATATTTCTTTTTTATACTTTTAAGTAATGCTGTTTCCCTCGCACGTACAAAAACCTTTTCTAAATTCTGTCAGTTATTACTTACTTCCGGTGCGATAGTCCTCAGAGTAGTATCTGGACCTCCTCAATAAGTTTTTCCCATGCCTGTCGATCTTCGGCCTTGGCGCGCCATCTTCCAGCCCGACGCAGATCTTCCTCTACATCGTCCAACCACCGAAGCCGAGGACGCCCTCGTATCCTCGATGCTGCAGGCTTTCCATACAAACGTTTTCTCGGGAGACTATTTTGAGGCATTCTCTCCACACGGCCCAACCATCTTAATCTTTCTTTCTTTTTATAAGCAACTATATCCGGCTCACCAAATAGCTGCTTTAACTCCTCATTCTTTCGTGTTTTCCATACACCATTTACACATCTTGGGCCGAATATTTCTCTTAATACTTTTCTTTCCCAAACCCCGGAATCTTTTCACTTTCTTTGCTCATCACCCAGGCTTCGCTAGCGTGGCCTAACAATAGTTTTATAGACTAAAATTTTCGCCTTGCGAGATAAGTCCCTGAACCGCAGAACCTTTAGAACCGCAAACAGGCATTTATTTCCTGCCGCTATTCTTGCCTTTATTTCTGCGGTTATATCGCTGTTATTCGTTATTAAGGACTCTAAGTACTTAAAATCTTTGCACACATCTTTGCTGTATTCTCCAAACTGGATTCGCTCGTCTCCATGCTCCTGTGTTCTAGAGGTGCGCATATATTTGGTCTTAGATTCATGTTTGCAAACCGCGCTTCCTACTGGCTTCTTCCAGTTCCTGAAATGCTCCCCTCAGTGCCGCTATTGATCTCGCAATAATCAATACGTCGTCCGCGTATGCCATGTGCTGAGTTAGCCTGTTATAGATAGTGCCGCCGGGATTTGTTCTGATAGCCCTTATCGCCCTTTCCAAGCAGAGATCAGTTACAGGGGCGTTAAAAACCAGTAGAAACAGGTGTACAGAATACATTAAGATATGCGATAAATGAATTACTTACTGTAACATGTTAATATGTTGAAGAAAAATGGTCTTATCGTTTGCTTCGCTTATTTCCATTTTAGCTTGCAATACTTTTAGCAATGTTGACATTTCAAAGGATAATGTTATCAGTAATGAGTAAAATGTAGCAAACATAGTTACAACTGCAAGTAAAATAAGTGTAGTACTGATAACAGCTGCAATATATGGCCAAGATTTCTGATAGTTCCACGGCATCCACAGCTGTTAACAGGTTTCAATAAAAAAGGTTATTTAAAGATAACAATTTCAACATAGTGACTATATTTTGATTTTGAATACAATAAATTTAGTGGTCTGTAATTCTCATTTCTTACTAGTTCTTCTAAAAAATAACGGTAAAATACCAAATGCAATAAACAAAAGATCATTTTCACTGTTTATCGAGTTTCCACAGGAAATGCACGTTTGAGGTCCCCTGAGGCGGAAAAAGTGGTTATTAGAAATATGGTCAAGATAACTAAAAAAGGAAAATTTCAAACGATATTTTGTTTAAGATTAAAGAAGGGACCTGAAAATAAGGTTTTGGAGAAAATCGGTCGACCGGAATACCCCACTTTACTGAATGGATTTTTAGTTTTTGCGATTTCCTCCAAAATGGCTCCACCGGTTTTCTTTAAACTTAGAATGTTAAGTGAACATGTAATGCCTACAACTTTTATTTGCAATTTCTTTTTTGGAAAAATTCATTTAAGAGGGGGTTTGGAAGACGGGATGGGGTTATGTTTTTCTGTAAAGTGTTATTATATCATAGTTCTGTATAGTTTTAAATTCCGAGTTTGATAAAATTCGTTAATCGAAAGTGCAATTTTACTGAACGGTTTTTTTTAGTTTTCTGCCATTTTCTCCATAAAAATCCTAAACTTGATATACTAACTATACATAAAGAGACCTATCACTTTTGTTGAAACTATTTTCAGAGAAAGTTTATTTAAGGGAGTTTTGGAGAAAATAAATGATGTTATGTTTTCCTCCAAAACATATAAAGTTTAGATTAGGGGCGGGTGTTGTTGTAGTGGTTATGAGCGTGGACTTTGTAAGTGGGAGGACCCCAGTTTAAGTTCAGCCTAAACTGCTAAATTTTATATTTGTTTAAAAAATGTTAATAGTAAAGTAGGTGCTTCCGTCCCCGTCCACGACACCTAATTTGGTAGTTGGACGTTAAGCCCGCCGAAAAAATAGCCATTACTTTACTTTTGTTTTACTTTATAAAGTTTAGATTATCTCATGTAAATTGAAGGCAACGTATAGCATGAATTATATGAATATATGGATGGGTCCGCAATGCTGGATAACATCTAGGATTATATCCGTCATAGCATACATGTTTTTGTTATTCTCGATCGGTTTTGGATTTTCATCTATCGTCAGAGTAAAGTTATCAAGTTTGTTTGAGAGCTGACTTCAACTTAATGTTTTCGTTACTACTACACTTGTGTTTGAAGAGAATTGGTGAATTATAAGTATGTAAATTGCAATAAGAGAAAGTGGTGTGAGTGTTTCACAGCAGATGTTTCTGTTTTGTAAAAAGAAAACAATAGATTGGAATAAAATCGCCACTGATACTGGGTGACAGGGCTAAACGCCCGGCAAGAGTATGCAGTGTTGCCACTACTATTATCTTACTACTGAACAACAAGAAACTGGTGTGAAACAATCACTCTTCAAATTCCTACTAATATTTAGACTATAACTGTAATAATGAAGTCCTAACTTTTTCATAACTCCTAAAATAATTTACTTAAACAAAAGTGACAAGTCCTGAAATGGAGAGTTAGTATATCAAGTTTAATGAAATCCGCTCGTGTCGCTATCTAGTCTTTAAAAGTTCAGTAAATTCACACTTTTTATCTCAAGATCAATAAATTGATCTTGAGATAAAATTTTCATATAAAAGATCAATAAATTGACCAAATGATTTTCTTCAATTTCGGAATTTTAATGAAACCGGTGAAGAACCATACGATGCACTAAATGACACTTAAGGGGATATTTCAACCCTTCCCTCTAGGGAAAATTAATTGAATGGGAGATATTTCTAAATCTTTTTGTATTAAAGAAAAATTAGATCAAGAATTGACCATTAATTAAGTAAAATGTACATAAATCAAACAGTCTCAGATTGCGCTGACTGGTTCACGAATTTTATAATTCGCTACACAATATTATCGAAATATTAACTGTGTATCAAGGCAAAGCTCCAACTAACACTTAACAAATCTATCGACATTAAATGAAAAAACAATTGTGGTGGTTGGTTCCGCAGAGCTGGAAAGCATCAGAGACATTTTCGTGATAGCATGCTTCATTTGTGGTCATCGACCGGTTTCGGGCGTTCGCCCATCGTCAGGATGCGTTTTTCAGACAGTGTGATAACACAGATTGGCACAGAGCAAACTCACTCTGGAGTGTGTAAACTGAATTTGCTCAGTGCAAGTCTGTGTTATCACACTGTCTGAAAAACTCATCCGGAAGATGGGCAAACGCCCGAAGACGGTCGATGACCACAAAATGAAGCAGGCTATCACGGAAAATGTCTCTGAAAAAAGAATTAATTAAAAAAGCAGTCTGTGAGGTTGCGAGACCTCAAATCTTATTTTTGAATTTGAGAAGGCCATAATTTTGGAGAAAAATAATCTTTTTACTGCAACGACTTCCGAAATCATACCATCTCTACTTTTCGGAATATTGGGTCATTCACTCATATTTACTGGAATCCTTTTTTTCTTTTTCTTTTTTAATTCACTGACACATTTCCGGAAGTAAGGCTCATACCTACCCTTGAACTACACTACATTCATGGAAAAATTATGTTTTATATGAAACTCAGTCCATTTAAAAAAGTAAAAAAAGAACAAAAAGCTAAAGATATGATCAATAGGATACTTCTAAATTACCTAACACTAAAATCCTAAACATCAATCTATTCTGATCACATACATGCCACAATGCAAACAATACGTCACTCCACTTAATTCACCCATTTCTGATCCATTCTGTAAAAAACACAAATTTTTGACTGTTAACAAAACAAATAATCGGAGAAGGAATGATAAGATAACTTGATAATGTTTCTCAAGAAATTAAACTTGATAACGCAAATACATCTTCGTTAACAATTGTATTTGCGAAGATGCTGAAATCTTCATATACATATTTATTTTCTAACAATAACGAAAGAACGTCACTTTTTAAACAAAAGCAGTCCTGTGCTCACATACGTATCCTGAAAACATCGTAGCAGGAACATTCAAAAATTGCATGTAGTGCAATCTCACGCCCACTACAATGACATTGGCAACATTTATCATTTAGCCATGTGATAGGCACTTCCCATTTAACTGGCCATATCTCATGGCGACCATGGCGGCATTCACCGGAACACTGGAAGAACCATCCTCCTAGTTCTACTACTGAGATCAGGCGCCAAGAGAAAGACCGTTATATTCGTATTTAGAATTAGTCCACAGAAAATGCCATATTTCCTGAAGTTCCTCATGAATTCTACATTTTCGTGGTGACAATTATCAGAAGACACAGGCAATCGCCAGAATCTTAAGTTATTTAGTCGTAAAAAAAAGATAAGTGGCGATTGTTTATTACACCCTAAATATCGGTATGTGTTCAGGAAATCAGTTGGCGTCCTCACAATTTTAACTACAAATATGGCCCAAAGAGATAGTTGACACGTCTAACTATTGGAGTTTAGCACAATCTCTCGGTCGCTATGTTTTCCATAGACTCCGCTTGTGTGTTTATTAAACTTTTACAAAGGTCTTGGAGGGTGCGTAACAGGAAAATTCCTAAATATAATGAAATGGAAATGAATAATGGAATGAATGTAATACCATGCAGATCAAACATATTGAAATATAAGAAATAAACTATACAGTGTACCGGCAAAGCTAAAGTAGGATTTTCAGCCGCTGATAAATAATCACTGATGCAGTTGATTAACGGAGAAGAAAATGGAAGCAAATAGAAAAAAATGTGAATGTAGACAATTATAGTTTTAATAAAGTTATCAGTTTTGGTGATGTGGCTTGCATAAAGAGGATCATCCAGCTCTTGTTGGCGAAGTTGATCCATTCTGTAAAAAACACAAATTTTTGACTGTTAACAAAACAAATGACACAGAAGGAATGATAAGATAACTTGATAACGTTTCTCAAGAAATTAAACAAACATACCGATTCAGTAAGTTACGAATTTTCGTTTGATTTACAAGAATGTTGACAAATTTCCCAGTCAAATATACGGTGCATATGCATATTATAATTGGTTGCAAAATTTCGATCAAATTATCCCTGTCCAAATAAACTTTTACAGCTGAAAACAGAATTAAAATAAAGTCAGGTTCAGAACTAGATCTAAAGATAAGTTTGGGGGGTACGGGACGTTGGGAAAATACTTAGCTGATGATCGTGGAAATTTATCGACCTTGTTGACTCTATCAGTGACAATTCGCGCTAATGGAGAAACATTTGCCATTTTTATTTCCAGTAGTGTAGAGTGGAACTCTGCCATTACCAAGATTTTACTGGTAATCAGTGCACAAATTTGCTATCAGTGACGAAACAGAAATACATAATGTTGTTGGTAGGTTTGGTCCTATTCACTTACTAACCTCGCCAGTGGAGGAACGATTCTCTTTCCAGTAACTGCATCAAGCACAAAGCGAATGATTGTTCTTCTCTTATTTAGAATACTTTTCTTAAGTACATTATTATCTTTCTTAATGATTAATGATATTATGAACATAATAATATTTCTTTAATATGTAAAAAAAAACTAAGATAACAACATTTTGGGAGATGAAGGTAAATAACCTGCGCAACAAAATAAACTATTAAAATTCCGGTCCCTACTTTCAACTACTTTAATGTATTAAGGCAAGTTTTACTTAGTGCCTTAATGCTGTGCAAAGAAAAAAGAACATACATAATTTCTAAAAAAAGAATATTAGTTGAACAAACATTAATAATATAATACAAGTAATATAAGTTAAAGTTTGCTGTTGGAACACAATCTGCGTTTTGCTTCTGTAGAGTGCGGAACAAAGTTCACAAACTCTATCTGTGGCGTTCAACAGTCTAGTTACCTATTCTTCTCTTATTTTTAATTTTCTTTTTATTCATTTTTCCTTTTCTTTTTCTTCTAAATTTTCTTTCCTTTTTCTATTTTATTAATAATATTAATTATTGCTCTTTTCTTTCTTCCTCTTTTTTCTAATTATTTATCTTTTTTTTCCTTTGCTGTAAATAGTTATTAGAAGAGTTTCTATTTATTTTAAAAGTGAATCTTTTTATTTAAATTATGTCGGCCGACAGCGGAGGAAAGGTGGGTATACCACCTGACATAGAAATGATTGCAGATAAGTATTAATCAACACGAAGGTAAGGTAAGTTTGATAATTCAGTTATAAATGTCGCAAACAATAATGTAAAGAGTCTAAGCAATGATGTAATAAATATGGAATACAGAAATTCGGATTTGGGACCATTTTATGTTATTATGAGAGTTGGTGTAGTGGTTATGAGTATGGACTTGTAAGTGGGAGGACCCCAGTTCGAGTCGCGCGTAACTGCTAAATATTATAATATATAACTGCTAAATTTTATATTTGTTTAAAAAATGTTAATAGTAAAGTAGGTGCTTCCGCCCCCGTCCATGACACCTAATTTGGTAGTTGGACGTTAAGCCCGCCTGAAAAATAGGCATTACTTTACTTTTTACTTTACTTTATACGCGTATACAAGCGTGAACACGTTACCTATGCACGTGGAGTGTATATATATATGTATGTGTATGTTTGCATATTGTGTATATATGTTGTGTATTTGTGTATATATGTATATAAACCAGAATGTATATAATCAAAAAAACTACTACCATAAATTTCTAACTTGCGCCAGCGTTGCAGAAGGCGATTGCTTTCACAATAAAAATAATTAATGAATAAAGAGCTTAACTTTTTACAATGGAACACTAGATCGGCGGTAATTGACAAAGGGAACTTGGAAATGTGTCTGAAAAGTGAAAATATAAACGTGGCCCTAATAAGTGAGACTTGGTTCAAACCAAATATGAAAATAAATTTTTCGGGGTTCAATTTAATTAGAAACGATCGTCAAGATGGTAAAGCTGGGTGTGCCTTCTTAATAGATAAAAATATACCTTTTAAAGAAATTAATAATTTATATAATATAAATAATTTAATGTGTATCGGTATTACAATACCTATGCCTAATAATAAATTTTTATCCATAATATCTGTTTACAATAATCCAACAAATAAAATATTACATAGAGAGTGGGATAAATTCATGAAAAGTATATCCAAACCTTGCATAGTGGGAGGGGACTTCAATTTTCACTTTCGGGCATTCGGCTCTAGTTTCACCGATTCAAAGGGTCAAAGTTTATTGGATGCAATTACAGATAATAACCTTATTTACTTAAATGACGGCTCTCCCACTCCCTTAAATAATATCAGACAAAAAACAAATCTGCTGTTGATATTACATTTTGTAGCGAATGTTTGTCCCCCATATTAAGTTGGCGTGTTTATGATGACACTCTGGGCTCTGATCACTTCCCCATTTTGATTACGTCTAACGCGAAATCTGTTAAATATAGTATTAATACATCTTTAAGGAAGTGGAATTTAAATAAGGCAAATTGGGATTGTTTCCAAAAAGAATGCATAATTTTAAACAAATGCAATGATTATAATAGTTTTATTGAAGCGTTAAGCAAAGTTTGGGAAAAGTCAATCCCTAAGATGAACGAGTCATCTGCAATTCCAAACCTTGGTGGAATGAAGAATTTGAGGAGAGTGTTAAAAAACGAAAGGCAGCATTCACCAAATATAAACATTCTTCTATTTAAATAATTTCATTGAATATAAAAGACAGGTTGCTGAAACAAGACTAATCATAAATAAATGTAAAAAGGAATCTTGGGCATTATTCTGCAGTAAGCTAAACAAAAGCACTCCAGTTAAAACCATATGGCGTAAAATAAAGTCTATAAATGGTTATTCGGAAAAAACACGGCCCTTCATATAGGTGACTGGACAGATGGGTTTATCAACAGACTAGCCCCCCCTTACGTATAAAACTGTTTGGATATTCCGATCGACAATTCACAAACAGACAACACTCATATGCTGTTGAAACCTTTCACAATGACAGAATTAGTCGCAGCTATTTCCAGTCACTCAAATACAGCTCCTAGCTTGGACCAGATACATTATTCTATGATACACAATCTCCCTTTTACGGTCAGAAGTGTCCTATTAAATATATTTAAGGTAATGTGGGCATCAGGAAATTTTCCTCCTCAGTGGAAAGAATATCTCATAATTCCCATTTTGAAACCTAATAAAAATCGGGACGAAAGCGAATCATACCGTCCAATATCATTGGCTTCTTGTTTGATGAAAATATTTGAGAAAATGATAAAATGTAGACTGCAGTGGTGGCTGGAAAATAATGACAAATTCCCTAAATCCCAGTATGGGTTTCGGAAAGGTTATTCCGTTTACCATAATAAAACACTGATTGCCCTGTTTCAAGATTTTACGTCGGCATATGATTGCGTACAAATGCCAGTTTAATTGAAAAAATGAGAGAGATTGGACTTCCGAGTAAATTTATAAAAAATATCATTTCATTAATTCATGATAGGCGATTGTACTTCAAAATAAATGACGAGATAGTGGGACCTAGATCTACTCGGGTTGGCTTACCGCAGGAAAGTATACTAAGTCCTATTCTTTACGCAATATACGTCGCAAATCTGGAAGGATTACTCACAGAGGGAGTCAAAATTTTGCAATATGCAGGCGACATGTGTCTGTATACAATAAAAAACACTGTCTCAGAATGTCAGGAGGCCCTATCATTGGTTGTAAATAGCCTAGAAGGCTGGTGCATAAATTATGGTTTATTGATTTCCGAAAAAAAGTCTTCGGTGTGCCCTTTCACTCGGAAAAGAAGACTAAATCTACCAAACGAGGTCAAATTAGGCAATAAATACTTCCCTTGTGGGGTATCGGTCAGGTTCCTAGGACTCATGTTAGATAAACTCTTAATTGGAAAAGACACGTTCGGAATGTTTTGGCAAAAAGTGAAAGATACTTGAATATATTAAGAAGTATTTCTCACAAAAAATGGGGGGCTGATCCTGAAATATCTTTAACCTTTTATCGAGCTACAATTCGTGCTACTTTAGATTTCGGGAGTATGTTTTACTGTCAAGCAAGTAATACTGTATTGGGTCCAGTGGAAATTTTGCAAAACAAGTGCTTAGGACTATGCTTGGGGTTTATAAACAGTACCCCTATAGATGTTATGTATGCTGAAGCCTGTGAATTTCTCTTATTATATCGAACTCAGGTATTATCTGATCGGTTTGTTTTAAGATTGCTAAATTATAATAACGATATTTATAAACAGATTTACATTTTAAATACAAAAGTACTGACTACCGATTTTGACGAAAAAAGAAAGCGCCTCTATTTACAGAAAGTTTTATTAATTTATCCAAATATAAGAAAACAATTCAGTTTGATAGTAAACTTCCAATATACAAAGTAGATTATGAACTTTTACTTAATAAAATCGATATATACTTGTGTGACAACATAGCCAATTTACCTATACATATAAGGAATGCAGCATTTAAGGATTACATCAACAGAACCTGTCCCAATAGCTATTGTATATATACTGACGGCTCCAAGATTGACAACAAGGTAGGCTGTGCCATGTACGATCCAGAAAGGAATTTTTGTAAGTTAGCTAGATTAAATGAGCAGGCTTCTGTTTACACATCTCAACGGGTGCCCATTACAATGGCATTAAAATATATTTATACTCTTCCTTACAGTAAATTTGCTGTTTTAGGTGACTGCCAAAGTGCAGTAACTAAATTAACAAATATAAATAAATCGAAAAGGGTAGATGATATCGTTTTAGAAATAATTGAACTAGTGACGATGTTAAAGGCAGGGGGCATATACGTTAGCTTTGTATGGATAAAGGGATATTATGGGCTAGTACATAATGAAACGGTAGATGCTTTCGCAAAAGAAGCTGCAAGAGACGGAGAAGCAATAACGGTCATACTACCTGGGGCTGATATGAGAGCGTGGATTACCAGGAACATTTTATTAAAATGGCAGTCAGAATATAATAATAGAAAGGGTTTATTTTATAAATCAATAGTACCAAAATTACCGACTCGTTTATGGTTCAAAGGAAGTTCCATGAACATAAACGTAGTAACAACTATTAGCAGGCTAAGATCGAATCACGCTATATGAGGAGCATACCTGTTCAGAATAGCCCAAAGAACAACTCCGATGTGCACGGTATGTAAAGTGGAAGAAAATTGCAAACACATTACGATGGAATATCAGAAATATGAAAGCGAAAGGGATTGTTTGATAGAGAATTATATAAGTACCTGGTTGCCCCTTTCCGATATGAGGATATTCTATTTTCTAACAGTGCTCAAGTGTTACAGGCATTATTCGAATTTATTAAAAGGTATGAATGTTAAGATGTATATGTAGAGTTTTAAGGAGTGGATGTAACACTTGGAGTATCGTAGCAATTGAGGTAGATGCTGGCTAAATGACTATATGTCGATGCCCAAAAAAAAAACTGTTGGAACAATTACCTCCAACACCATTCATTCGACTCTAGTAAAAGCTTATAAAAATGATACTTATACATTTTAAAAAAACAACCAAAAACTGCAAGTTAAAATATATTTCACTTTGATGTGATAAAAATGAAATTATCCGAAAATTCAAATTGATTAAATTCTTTTTGGGTTGAAACCCACTGTTAAGGCTGGTCTCTTAGTAAACATAAATAACTCTAGTGAAATATTTGAAACGCGGAAAAGTATGTTCTTGTTTGAATAAGGTTGATTAAAATTGTTGTTTTTAGTTTTCAATATGTTTGTTTCCATGGGAACTTGGTGGCATTATTTCGGGAAACAATAATGAAACAATGGAAGATTCCTTCCGTTCTTCTATTTTTAATGAACTTATTAATAACTCATATTTATAGGAACACCTTAAGAGATGAGGGTTAGGAGGGTGCATTTCTCGCGTATGCCTTGAACCGGCCATTTACTTGGGTTTCTTGATGTAAAACAAGCATATCATCCCAAGGAAAATTCGTATTTAGACAAAGAAAAGTAAATCAAGAGTTTTGGTCTTAGAACAAATGTTTTCCAATTTAATTTACATCCTGCGCAATCTCAGTTATGAAATTTGGTAAACACAGGACACGTAACACTTACCAGCCAAAGAGCCAAATAGTGACAGCATGATACTGTGATAGATAACAATGATGAGTGTCCATGGACGGCCTTCTTGGTTCATCAGTCCACACATTAGGAGTAAATTATAGACCAGCTTTAGTGGCGAAAGTGTTTCAAAATTCTGGAAATTGCAAATACAAAATTTATGAAAATTTTAAATGGAAGTTCTGACTATTTTTTGTAACATCACTTGGTCAGATTGGCTCTGGATCCCAATTTAGAAAATTTAGTAAAGATGTCCCCAGTACAGTTACATGACCTTCTCTTACTCCAGTTAATACAATTATAAAATTGATAAACAATTTTCTTGGAAAACTGTTTCAAATAAAAGAGAAAAGCATTTGTGTGTGAAGAAAGTATATTTATGAAGTTTAAAGAACATAACGAAAAACTGAAGAAAAAACATTCAGAAAGTCGCACTTCCGGTTGATGTATTCTGAACTAAACTACATCGCCATACGGCGGTAGTACCTAAACGGAATGTCAAATTGGAGTTTCCGGCGTTTTTGTTAGTTGGAAAACAGTTTATAGTTACTAAGATACTTTAATAAGACAACACACAAAGTGTTACCATCAATTGTCAGAAACCTTTAGATTTCTTTGCCCACACACCCGGATTTTCGAATCCGGATTGAAGGTTTCGATTAAAATCCATTAAACGATTTTAATGAATCTTACTGTTTATTTTTATTTTCTGTTTTTTAATTGCGACTTTGTTATTGACAGTTGGTGAAATCAAACACAATTTCTCGAGGCTAAAGTTTCGGTTTTTATTTAAGCCATCCTCAGTGCTAAAAATGCAATAATTTTTTTTTTTTTTTTATGAAAGCACTTTCTGATTTTTTTAAACAATTTTTACAAGGACTTCCTTGAAACTTAGCTAACTGCAGAGTTATGATCCCATCACATGTCGTTATGATGTTCTATCTTATTATTATTATTATGCAAGCCGATGTGGCTCTCACCCCTCCAGATTCACTATTATTTCTCACTTACGAAAACCGTTATACAAGAGAATTTAGATGCTGCTGCAAGATTGGTGTTGCTTGCTCTCGATTAGAATGGCTGGTTACTTTATATATGAAAGTTATTGCTGTTATTGTTGGAAGGGGGGGGGTTAGTGGGCAGTTCTGAAGTGTATATTCTTAAGAAAATAGGTTCAAAAATTCCAGCCTGGAAGCACTAGTTTTCAAAAGAGGAAACGAAAGTTTTTCCCGCTCCTTGATTCGCCCAGTTTTTAAACACTTTCTTTTTAAGTATTTCTGGTTCTTGGAATGTATTTCCCATAAGAACTGCCCCTCGCAAAGATCGGACAAGAATGGCAAACTTCCACTTCAAACATTAAGAGAAATTAACATGGACAACAATATTTATAAAAATGTTGTTAGTTTCTAATAAAATAACAATTTTATCAATTAATTCTTTATTTAAAATAATAAAATTTATAATTACTGAAGCAAAAGAGAAGAAATAAAAAGAAGAAGTAAATGAAATCTATTAAAAATACAAGAATTACCCCACGAAAGATTGGTGCCATCCTTAACGATCGACCAGTCAGAACTGAACTCCATGGCCAACTCCTTCTTAATATCAATAACCCTCCCTTTCCAGATCATCACAGCTATTTAACTTGCCTACTTGATTCTTAATATTTAAACACCCTTTTAATTACAGGTTTTAACTGTCCCACACTGTGAGTTACTGTTCTTTTCCTTAAATTATCGGCTATAATATGTCTAAAGTATGCAATTTTCACTTAAAATAGTGTCGCAAGAGAAAAATGAATGGGAACGTTATATAAATACCAGTTTCACTTACAATTTACCAAGACAGTATATAATTGTAAACAAATTACAGATTTTTTTATCCCTTCCACTACAGATCTAACTAACATGTAATTTTTGTCTTTATAAACAACTTCAGTACTTCCCTATTATTTTATAGTAGTTACTTAAAATATTCATCACAATGGTTGTTATTTTTTTGTTTTTGTTTTTTTAATAATATCACTTAAGTTTTATTTCTAATTCATCCAAATAAACTATTAAATTTCTTGACATTTGATATACCGCTTGCATCTCGTATATATGAAATGTTGATATTCTCATATAGCTGTAATTCTCCTAGTATGTAACGGAGCGAATAAAAGACGCGTGAGTCCATGAGTCCTCAGCGTTATTAAGTAGGCTATGGGAATAAAGATAGTGGGAATGTGAGATGAGGGAATATGGGAATAGAAGCAAATGTCTATTTATGAGGAATGGATTTTTGCTATCGAATATGTGGTCGAATCCGGAAATAGATCTGTGGTTGAGATATATACATATGTATAAAACAATTTATTTGTTTGTGTTTTCTGGAATCATTACCAATTCATTGTTATGGAGAGCTGGAAAAAACCCAACACACTAACATTTAAGACTAGCATTGGGTTCAGTATTCCCAGCTACCCATATGCTTGTACGTTTCATGCCCCCTTTATCTTGAATTTGCGGTTTTGCAGCTTCTTCCACTTTTTCTTCTTCACTTTCTTCCAAGAGATATGGAAATCATAATCGTTCCACTGTATAACATTTTAGAATAATTCTATTATCCACTTTCTGCAACATTACCTTGGTTAATGATATTGCTTGTTTTAGTGATTAGTTTTATTACAAGATGTTATTTTTGTATATTCTATTAGAGGCTCAAGTCTCCAGAAAGTTCCACGATTGTATGAAACGTCGAAATCATGGAACCAATCTTTATCCTATATTTCTGATCCCGGTAATGAACTTATAAATGCAAACGTAGCGCATCCGTCACACATTATGGCTAGAACAATTTCAGCGCTGCAAAGAAACTGTAATCCCAACACTCAGACACATATAGAGGGCATGCAGAAGTAGTTATGTGTAAATACTTAGCGGCCCCACGCAGGCAAACTTAAGCTCATTACCATAACTACTCCATAGATACATTGTACGCTTTACAGACGACTATTTATTTTTGAATGTGCGGTTGGATCCGCAATACTGGATATAAAATTGTATTGCATATAATACACCCACCAAGAGAATAAATGACTCTAAGTTCCCTATATGGTTCACTTCAGATATAAAGAAACTTGTGTTCCGGAAAAAGCTTGCCCAGTTAGCCATATTTATCCGGAAGAATGCAAATGATAAAAATGCGTATCCTAGATGTTATCTATAATTTCATCCGTCCCAGCATGCTTTCCTGGTTGGTTCTGTCTGGTTTCGGTTTGTCATCTATCATCAGAGAAAGATTATCAATTCGTGAAGAGAGCTGGCTTCAAGTGTATGGTCTGAAAGTTGAAGTCAACTTTCCGTACGTTGACCAAGAAATGAAACCTCCTAAGATGGATAGAATCGTAGACTATAATTCGGGTACAATCACTGATACGGAAGACAGATCTAAATAGATTTAGTTATATAACCACACCCTCCAACATCTTTTTTTTATTGGTCTCAGTGGCGGCTCATGTATAGTGAGAGTGAAGGTCTAAAAAACGCGTAAAATAAAATTTGTCGTTAGATAGTCCTACAGATTTCATGTATTCAGAAAATTTCAATAAAATTTGAGTTAAAGTGCTCTTTAAGAACTTACCCCTGAAATATTCTGTAATATCAGATACCCTAGATTTTACATTTTTCTTTGCTATATAACACCCAAAGTAGATGATATTTGCAGTTTCTGGGTCAGTTTTTTTTTAGCCCCAGGCACTTACGAATCTACTGCCCGAAGGCAGGGGTCTGGCGCGCGGCTACAAAATTACGATGAGACCCCTAAGTGATTTTTAACCTGGGGAAAAATTTTTTTTTGAGCCGGGAGATGGCATGCGAGGCATGCGGCTACGTTTTTAAAAATCTAGCTTGAAAACAGTCTAAGGTAAAAAAAAATATTTGTTAGCCGCGAGATGGGCATGCATGACCTGCGGCTATGTTTTATAATATTTAGCTTGAAAATATAAGGTCAAAATTTGTCTAAAATAAATTAATTTTGGCCGCGAGATGACACCCATGTGTAAAATTTAGCTTAAAACATGCTAGGGACAAAAAAAAATTTTTGAGCCGCGAGATGACATACAAGACTAGGGCTAATATTTTATAAAATTTAGCTAAAGACTTTAATATTTTTTGATATTTTGTCCATCTTTAAATTATGTTTACACTTATAATATTTTAGATAAACCCATTCTAAGGACTTTAATATTGTTTTTGAGCCGTGAGATGTCATCCAAGTCGAAGGCTAATATTTTATAATATTTAGCTACAAACATTAAATAAATTATCATTCAATACTATGAATAAAGACTGTTTTTTTTTTTATGTATTGTTAAAAACATTCTAAGGACTGTAATATTTGTCTTGAGCCGGGAGATGACATACAGGACATGCGACTAAGTTGTGTAAAATTTAGCTTGAAACATTCTAAGGACTGTAATATTGTTTTTGAGCCGCGAGATGACATACAGAACATGCGGCTAAGTTGTGTAAAATTTAGCTTGAAACATTCTAAGGACTGTAATATTGTTTTCGAGCCGCGACATGGCTTCCAAGTCGTGGGCAAACATTTTATAATATCTAGCTAAAGACTTTAATATTTTTTGATATTCAATACTTTGTGTATTTTTATGTATTTAATTCTGTTGTAATAAGGTAGTCATAATAAAACAATTATTTCAAAAAGAAAACTTGTTTATTTTATGTTTATCTTACAAATCAGTTCTATATAAATTATTTATTATGTTTTGTTTTTATAATTACATCAAGAAAATTACAATGGTAAATTTCATCCAAGTCTCTAATAATATTATAACAGTGGTTACCGATAAGGGTACATATGCAAGTGTCAGGTCCTACTTTACACTTTGGGTTTGACCAAACACAACCTATATAATGGAAAGGTTTATGCTTGCTCTTTGCAATATATTCTTTAGAATAATTTTCCAATTCTTTCATACGATTGTATATTCTCATGAACTTAACTGCATCGTCTCCATCTTTTCCTAAGGTAATTTTGGAGAAATCTTGTAGAAATTGATGGTAGAAAGGGTGTGATGTAACATAAGTCCACTCCTCCATTTCTTTTATATTGTAACAGCTTGCTTATACAAACACAACTAATCTCTTGTTGGATGGGTTGCATTAGTTTTGTGTTAAAGTATATATTTCATATAATAACAGTACGGGCTTTCCTTTTTATGCAGTGTACAAGGACAATCTGTTACCATATTTAAATCTAATACAAGATTACAATACACACATGTTATTGTATCTTTCTTAATATAAACAAATCCATTAAAAGCTAACACATCTCTACTAACACAGTTGTAATTATTACATCTAGTAAAAGTATTTAATCTAGCTTGAGAGTTGAAAAGATCCAATTTAAATTTGTTAATGTTTGCCCAAGAGGCCAATCTATACACATATTGTAGTGAACAAATAAACTTAGTATTATTATGAAAATTACACTTAAAATGATTTACTGTGGGCAATGTTTTTATTGGTGGACACCCAAAAATCTTGTAAATCATATACAGGTTTATTCAGTTTCTTTTCTAAAAATAAACACTTTTCCAATCCTTTAGAAAACAAATACGTACAAGCTAAAGTGTACCTCTGGAAAATGGGGTCCAACTGTTCGCAATCGAAATCACCATCATCTTGTGCAATTCCATGATGATTAGGAGCACTGGATAATTCCAACCATCGGTTAGGAGCACTGGATAAGTTGTTAGCATTGTCGGGCAATTTAAACATCCAACATACCAAGATGCTTAAGTTTGTGTCAGCAATGGCCATCTCGCAAACAATAAACGTATCATCATCATCAGAACTTTTCCTTTTTTGATATCCCTGCAAGTCAATTATTAGAGGATGCATGATGATGATGGTTGGGCACACATACAGTGTATGAATGTGAACTAAATCCTATTAGTATGTTTCCTTATATTTATATATACACCCCCTCTAGAAATATGATTTAGTACGTGCATGCGCATGTGATGATGAAATTGAAGAAACAGCGTCTAGTTTTACCCGTTCTAAATAATGATTCAAACCTGGAAAAAAGAAGTTTATTTAGACATAGTGCACTTTTCCCCAACATCATTCGTTGTTTAATATGTGGACCAAGTAATTGTGGCAAAACCAATTTGTTATTAACCTTACTTATTCAAAAGAATGGCTTACGATTTAAAAATTTATACATTTATAGTAAATCACTAAATCAACCAAAATATGAATATTTAAGTCAAGTGATGAAACATGTTCCCAAAATTGGTTATTATAGATATAGTGATATGGATGATATAATTAGTCCACAAGATGTTAAACCTGATTCTGTAATAGTGTTTGATGATTGTGGTTTAGATAGTCAAAATGTGATTAGTGAATTCTTCACCAGTGGTAGACATCAAAATGTGGATACATTCTACTTAATACAAACCTATGCATACGCCAAGAAACATATGCTGCGCGATAATACAAATGTAATCATCGCCTTTAAAATGGATGATTTCAACTTGAAACACATGTATGATGATCATGTTAACGTGGATATGAGTTGGAACAAATGCAGAGAGCTATGCAGTCTGTGTTGGGATGATAAATATGGGTTTTTAGTGATTGATAAGGATAAACCGTTAAATAATGGAAGATATCGTAAAAGCTTTGACATGTATATTGTGGACATTTAGATTTCTCCGTAGTCTCAAGATGGAACCGCAGTGAAAACAACAAGAAATATTGTAAAAGCTGTTAAATCGTTAAAACGCAAATATAAAGCCTTAAAACATCAAGAACAAGAACAAGAAAGTCTGATTAAAAAACAATTGAAGCCAGTTATAGAACCTTTAGAAGAAATAAGTAGACACGCTAGGAAAAAGCCTAAAATAGATGATGATGAGGATGGCAGCATAATTAAACAAGAAGAAGAAGAAGGCGAGGATGATAGCATAAGTAAACAAGAAGAAGAAGACGAAGAAGAAGAAGAAGAGGAGGAAGATTATGAAATGGTAAAATCTTATATAAACTTAAAGAAATCAGCACGTGATTTGCAATATGGTATAAAATTTACTCATTCTGGAAAAATGACAATAGGTAATAAAGAAATTTCCATAAATAATAATAATGATTTCATTATTGATAAACATAGATTTAAGGGAACAAAGGGGTTATATGAATTACTGTTTAAAACAGACCCCAAACATTATAACGATGGTGATTTAAAATCATACAAAGAAATTCTGTTATTATCAAATGCTCATAGAAGACATTATAGTGAAGAGAAACCAATTAATGCTAATCGAGGGATAAAATATAATTTAATCATATCAAAATTGTTCCCATTCTCAGTAACACCTAGCAAAAAAGGATATGGATTCATGAAAAATGATGATGTAGTCTACGAATACTACAACGATCCTAATGAATTGGTGGACAGATTAAAATTATGTCTAGCCTCGGAACAAAGTGGAAATAATAGTTTAGGAAATGAAATAATTTCAATTATAAGTGAGCTGAAGGAAGATCGTTACAACAGTTAAGTGGAACAGTGCAAATAGAGGACATGTCCATCGATAAATCTGGAAGATCTTCAGAAATACATCATCAAGATTTGTATGATATTTATAATATTGGCAATGATACATATGTAGACTTCAAACATAAAACAATAACAGGAGTTAATACGCCTAAAAAAGGATTGGACGTTGTGAATAAAGAATATTTGGAAAAGTTTATTCTTAAAGAAAATATCGTCACTAAATCATATCTTCAAGAATACATCGACGTTTATGACAGTAAAAGAGTGGAAAATGAAAGGAACCTTTTGCATCAGATATTTGCTACGATTAGAAATAGAATAAGTGAATGGCCTGAACATATGAATGTGACAACACAAATGCTTAGAGACCTTCTTCAGTATCCATGAAAACATGTCTACGATAAAAAAGAAAATAGTTGATGAGTTAATGTTACTACATGTTAAGCAGTGTGCAAAGTATAATAAAAACAATACTTTCATTTTAACCGTAATTGGTTGTTTTTCCAAATATGCTCGGGCTGTACCAGTGAAGACAAAAAATCCTAATGATGTTACCAATGCTATGAACAAGATATTCCAACAATCTGGAAGAGTGCCTAAAAATATTCAATCCGATCGGGGTTTAGAATTTTATAATTCAAATTTCAACAGCATATTAAGTAAACATAAATCATTATAGTACTTATTCATCTATAAAAGCATCAATAGTGGAACGATTCAATAGATCATTACTTGGTAGAATTTATAAACAGTTTTATTACAATGGTTCGCATAAATATTTAAATATATTGCCAACAATTGTCGATGAATACAATAATACAATTCACTCTGCAATTAAAATGAAACCAGTTGAAGTTAATAAAGGAAATGAAAAAAGTATATTGAAAAATATTTTATTAAAACAAACGAGCAGCAGCAGCAAGAAAACTCTAAATGTTGGCACAGCTGTTAGAATATCGAAGATTAAAAATGTATTTGCCAAAGGTTATACGGCTAATTGGTCTACGGAGATTTTTTACATTTATATAGTGCATAATACAGAACCAACCACTTACACATTACAAGATGAAAATAACCAAATTATTCAGGGTAAATGGTATCGTGAAGAATTATCTCCTGTCAAACATGATAAAGTTTATTTAATTGAAAAAATACTGCAAAGAAAACATGATAAAGTGTTGGTAAAGTATTTAGGAATGAACAGTAAAGGATGGATCAAAAAACAAGACTTGGTATAGTGAAAAAAAACATTTATTGTTGTGTTTCATGTAATACATTATTGTGTTTGTTAATATCTATATTAACACAATTATCATTTTCAGTATTATGTACTTCATCTGTAAAATACATAGTATTTTCCAATGTTATTATTAACATTAAATTATGTAAATAATTGTTAATTATCCAAGCATTATGTATAATTGACATTATTTGGTTTTTATTTAAATATATTTCTTTAATTATCACATCTGGTGTTGTTGTTATTGTTTCCTTAAGTGTTAACACTTTACCCTTTTTATGCGTAAGATACATGGAGAGGGTGCTGTCTTCCATGAGCATCGTCACATCTGCATTTATATTTTTCGTCCTCCCAAAATATAAAACGATCTCACCAAATTTCTGCTGTAGATGATGCCAATGAACGAGTGTTAAATTGATTCCAACACGTCTCTTTACTATTTGCACCACAACGTTATAATTATCACCATTATTTTTTGTTAGCCCCACTATCAGTTTGAAACTTCTTTTAAACTGTAAAAGAGATGTGGAATAATGAAGAGCGTCACTCATGTTTATTGTATAATGTTTTCAAACAGACTGAACAAAAATGATTTGGTGATCAACTATGCAGTAAGATACCACCAGCGGTGGAGTGAGGGATGTTGGTCTAAATTCAATCTACAAGGTTTTATCAATTCTGCAATCAATAAACTTCCTTTTGAATTACATCTCCCTGGTTATCGATTTTGCGGCCCTGGAACTAAATTACAACAAAGAATAAATCAAAGTGGTATAAATCCATTAGTAGTTGGAAGAGGTGTTATCGACTCTGCAATCAATAAACTTCCTTTTGAATTACATCTCCCTGGTTATCGATTTTGCGGCCCTGGAACTAAATTACAACAAAGAATAAATCAAAGCGGTATAAATCCATTAGGTGATGCTTGTAAAGCTCATGATATTGCATATTCACAACATAAAAATTTAGAAGCAAGACATAAAGCCGATCAAATATTGGAACAAGAAGCTTGGAAAAGACTCCTACCTAAAGATTCTTCGCTCGCAGAGAAAACCAGTGCATTGTTGGTGGGAAATATAATGAAAGCTAAAGTTAAATATGGAGCTGGCAAACGGCGACATCGTCCTTCATTTAATCAGTTATTAAAAGCAGCAGCAGTTGGAAAAAAGAATAATAGCGGTGATGTGTTGAAATCGGTTAAATGTGCTTTGAAAAAAGCTAAAGATTACCTAAAAACAAAACCCAATAATCATATTAAAGCACCAAGAGTTATTCCATTGAGGAAGAAACCATGGGTAGGAGGCGTACTACCGCTAATTCCAATACTTGCAGGCCTGTCGGCGTTAGGTTCATTGGCTGGAGGTGCGGCAACCATAGTGAGAACAGTAAAAGACATAGATCAAGCGAAAAAAACTCTTCAAGAACAAAAAGACACAATATGGTTATGGAAGGACAGAAGGTTGGGCAAGGACTCTACCTGAAACCGTATGGAAAAGGTTTAGGCCTTTATCTAAAACCTTACAACAGAAATTAAATCTACCAAATCGGGCACTTACAAATTATGATATAACTAAGGTTGCCAACAAATATTTACCACATTTCCGAGGCATATTCATGAGAGATAATCTACCATCACGTCCTAGGACTCAAGAACAAGGTATAATCAATTTGGATTCTTCAAAGAATACTGGTACTCATTGGACAGCATATTCTAAAAAGGGAATAAAGTGTTCTATTTTGATAGTTTTGGTAATTTAAAACCGCCTAAAGAATTGTTAAAGTATTTAAAACAGTGTGACATCTATTATAATA
>JAAEAF010003436.1:0-100880 GCA_011037195.1 Triatoma infestans | reverse complement strand
TGTACAAAGGTTTTAATACAAATAAAAAAAAAAATAGAAAAACAACAAAAATTATAAACTTACAATAAATATTTTCAAATAAATTTTTTTTTAAAATAAACTATATAAATAAACTAAATAAAAAGTTTGATATACGAGTAAATAGCATATTGTAATTTATTTTAAACTATTGTTATAGAACAGATCAATATTAAACTAAATCACAACTATTAAAAAATTTTGACAATATATGGTATATATAAGAGCAAAGTATGGAAATAACTTAGCAAATGTACTTACAAAAATTTTCAGTTAGAATTCCAGTAGTAATTAATCTAGTTTAACCTGTGACATACCATCACCGAGTTTTACAGACATTGCATGGGTCAAGGTTTATAAAGGGCTAGGAGAGCGGATGGGAAAACTGTGTCTTAGTCTGTATATTGTTTTGGAAATTCCAGGAGATTGTTATATCTGAGGGATAGGTTTTTGGTGTCTGTTCTAAAATTGATAGATAATTTATCTTTTTTTAATATGAATCATTTCCAACACATTTCTTTAACGAATTCTTTAGTAAAAATTCCAATTAACAAATCGTGGTGATTTAAGAATGTTACGCACAACCGTGGAGCCGAATATTAACAAATATTGATAGCAGCGCATCAGGTTCATCCTTCTTATTAGAATTATTTCAATGTTATTCCTGATTTTTATTTTAACACTTATAATCGTTTTTGACAGAAAGCTGAGTGAAGACAGTTGTGATTATTTCCTGGAAGCTGTGTTTCGCTGTAATTCTTTGAGAGTTGTATGTAGTTGTCTGGATATTAGTTATAAGCTTTTGTATATTTTTCCCAGAGTGGCTGTTTTCTTCTGGAGAGTGTTTTGTGGTCTTCTTAAAGATTGATTATGGCTTAAGATTTAAAATCAGATGTCAGAAACAAGCTTCAGATCCTGGAGGAATAATGCAGAATAACTAATAATCTAAGTAAAAATACAAAAGACTTAAAAGTGGATGTTTAAGACGATTGGAAAATATAGAAGACAATAGAACTGCTAAAATACGATTTCAAAGCTTTGAGATACTTATCGCCAAATCAGCTGTTGGCAATTATGTTTCTTGGATGCCAAAGTTTTTTACTGATTTAAATTTAATGATTTATGAGAATTATTTTTAAAAAGCTGACTGATAATTATTAGTGTAATAAGGGTGATTCAGAAATATTCGTGAAAATTAGTAAAACTTTTGATTTTCTATGGATTCATTAAATGTCTGAAGGAAAAATAAGCGTAATCTTCATTTTTTTATTAATTAATTAGCATTTTTTAATCTAGAATGAATTAAAATGAATTAGACTTATCTGAATAGTATTCAGTGTAATTAGACAATTCTAATGTAGTTTACAACTAATTACTTGTAAATAATTTGTATAATCTATAACGCTATACACTTATAAAACAGTTGTGATACTTCACTGTTACTGCGCTCAATGGCTGTTTGGGATATTGAAGCAGAAGGTGTTTTTGTTACTGATGACGAAATTGAGAGTTGTGTATTGTCACACAAGCTAAAAAAGATCGACGAGTTCACGAAAATCCTGACCATCGACCTGATAATCCAAAATATAAAATACAAAAAAATATAACACGAAAAATGAGAGTTAATTAAAAGTACATCACAACCAGTGCACTTCTACTACAGATTCTATTCCAAATATTACAGTAGCACTTACTGTCATCTACTTCAACTACAACTACCTCCACAGGATGAGGATCCGGGAATTGGGTGATTGCCTCTACGGATGCGGGGTAAGCGATGACGCCTGCCACACCTTCTTCGGGTGTGGGAGGTGGGAGAGAGATAGGGTTGCCTTGGAAGAAAGGGTGGGTCGGCTGACCCCCGACAATGTGGTCGGGGCAATGCTGACGAGCGAGGTGACCTGGGGGCTGGTCGCGGCATTTGCCAGGGAGGTCCTCCGTCAGAAGAGGATCGACCTGGCTCGGAGCTAGGCCTATTTTTAGAACAGGAGGAGCCCCTTAACGGGCAAGTTTTAGGCCTAGCTCTGATGAAGTGCCGTGACCGGTGAATCCAGGCTAGGGCCCGGAGGAGGGAGGAGCTGACGCTTCCTCCAAAAAAAAAAAAAAAAACTTCAACTACAACCAATGATACTACTCTATTCTTCACGCCTTATCTATATGCACCACTATCTGGTCATTATGAAGAAACTGCAAACCGAAATTCGTTTATAAACAACCATCAATAAATATAAATTATAGACTACCATAAAAATTTGTAAACAATGTTAATAGTTATGTTGATTTTTGCAAAAGCTAATTGAAACAAAAACATTTACTTGTAAAGTACGAGCAACAGATATTAAAATCAATATTACAACAATCATCGCTTATAGAACAACTAAAATATCTATGTGAAAAAGGTGTGCAAACTTGCACACTTACCAGCTCAAGGACGTAAAGAACTTAGAGAGTAGTTATCCGCCCCTTCCACTTGATGCAATAAAAAAAGAAATAGAACTCACAGGCTTTCGAGTAAGAGCAGTCACGAAAATACTTGATCTTATAATCAAAACTTTCTTGCCATTATTATTCTTCATTGATCTAAAAATCTTGCCCTAACAATGCAGACATATTCAATCTGAAGAGTGCACTGTTTGTGAAGAACCAAATCAAAGTAAAAGAACCAAATAGAAATCCTGAAATATTCTAAGCAAACAGTGTCAGCAATATGGCCACACTAGAGGATATTCTTACCATGCCGCCAGATGTGTTAAATGCACTGGACATCACTTATCTTCAGCCAGCGCTAAGCCTAGAAATACGCGCATAGGGCCTTGACAACTGCTCTGGAAATTGGAAAGTTTGCCTAGTTCATAAACAATTGGAGTAGTTAAGGAAAGCCTGTGAGCATGAACGTAATGGAACCACATAACTACCTTCCAGGATGAACGCAATGAACTACCCAAATTTTCAATAGCCAGCATCTACAGCAACAACAACAGCAGCTGCAAGAACAACAGCAGCAGTCACAACATCAATAACAGCACCATCAAGGTCAAAATACTGCCTTCTACGCCGGGGTAATGGGAGCGCTCTCGCTCTGGAATGCATCCATGCCCACTCCTCCCATTGTCACAGATATCACTTCACTCCTTGCCAATTTTTTAAGTGAACTTGAATCTCTATTCAATGCTCCCATTACGCTGCTTACAACAGTAGTCACTAAACTATTTCCAAAGTTCTAACGATGATTCTTCCTACTCAAAATTCTCTTATCACCCTTCTTTGGATAGTGGTCTGACTTTCCATACAAAAGAACTGAATTTTTTTTTCATGACAGAAGAATTGACATAGCACTGATTAGTGAGGCTCACTTCACTAGCAGATCATATTTCATCATAACGGACTACACTACTTACCGAACTGACTGACCATCCAAACGACACTGCGCATGACGGAACAACTGCAGTAATAACCCACTATCTTGTACATAGATTATTATAGGCGATTGTACATAGATTGCACTGCGACCTGAAAGATCTATTGTGCCCCCGGAGCCTTCTCCAATGCACAGCCGGGTTCCAAGCAGTGTTCTCTAGCTGCAGATAGCACTACCTATCACCGGAAGTGAGTTGTAGAGGCTCCTAGAAAGTGAAAATCTAAGGGCAGCATACTGGATTCGAACCCGGTACCTCCGTGTTGCTAGCCCAGCGCGCTACCACTGATCTAATCCGTTCCTTCCCTTAGCTTTCACCAATTAACTAGGGACGTTGACCCTAGTTTGTGTACTGTGTCCTTTTCTGTAAAGTGTAGAGTGTATATAGTTTAAGTGTATTGTGTACGGTTCTGACGAAGAGCATGGAGTACTGAGCTGTGGTAACCCGTGGGGTTGCTACTTCCCAAGTAACTGCATGGAACAGATACCCCTTGCGGGCATCTGAGCGGGGATACCCCTTGTACCTAACTATCCGACAGATTTGTTACAGTCTACCATAATTTCTATAGAATCTCGTCCTTTTGCTTTTACAGTTGCTTCTTCTACTGCCTAGATAATTGCCAGATAATTCTATCATATTATCCGCCAAATTGAAGGCTGGGGGTCTGATCAGTAGGCATAAATTTTCAGTAAAAATTTTGTAGGTTAATATTTTAAAATATTGTATTTATTATAATGGCAAGAAATGTTTATGTTGATATTATTGAAATAATACATACTATTGACTTTATATTATACTACCGATATAATATTTTAATGAAACTAGTGAGGAGAAAGAGTTTGAAGAGAGAATAGAATGGCCGAGCAAAGAATGAAGATGGTATCGGCGTTGGCAGATGTGTGTAGCTTGATGAGTTTGACTAGCTTTAAGAGAACTCTCTGGCCTATAAAACGGCTTTTGACAGAAAGCCGAGTGAAGCCAGTTGACTGTATTGCTTGATTAAACACTTGAAGAGGTGTTGTAGACTCCTCGATAATTATTAGTAGGCTCTTAAATACCGTTTGCAGACTCATTTCTGGCTCTTCCTTAATTGGTTGTTTAGACTTATTCGAATGTTGAATTTAAACTCGCTTGAACATTGATATTTGTTAATTAAAGTTTAATACGGTAGCCTTTGTGGGGGGGGGTGGAGGGGTTGTTCATAGCTTTTGATAGGGCTTTATATTTGAAAGTTCTTGCCCATTCATTCATATTCCACCGTTCAGGGCTGGAGATGGGCATTTGAAGTGAAGCGCTGAAGTGGCTGGCGCAGGCAGCTTGTTGTGCGAATTTCCCCAACAGAGGAGTGTTTTTTTTCCATAACATAATATTCTTTCCTATTTAATCAAGAGACTAACTTTCTAAACTAAGATAATTGTATTATAAAATATAGAATGGATGTGTTAGGTGAAAAGAATTTCGGGTCTGGTTGATGAAATGAGAAGACTGGGTTAACACTGGTTAACTATGTATAATAATAATAATGAGACACAGTCTGCCTGGACTTTGCAATAGAGATTGGTTAGGGTATAGTGGTATGAAAATGGCAAGAAGTGACTGGCGAGATGATGAAGTATAGTGAACTATTATTGAACTGTGTTGCGCTGTATTTATACAGTTTCTCCCACTCCAGTTCGAGAAAGTGCTTGGGTTCGTTTCTCTTCTCTTTACTCTCTTTGGTTGCTGATCTCTCTTTGGTTGCTGTTATATCAATGGTTAAGGTAGAGTGGCATGAAAATGGCACGAAGTGACCGGCGAAATGATGATCTATAGTGAACTATATTGAACTGTCCTTCGCTGTATTTATACAGTTTCTCTCACTCCAGTCCGAGAAAGTGCTTGGGTTCGGTTCTCTTCTCTTTACTCTCTTTGGTTGCTCTTACAAATACAATAAGGTTAAATAAAATGTGTTTCTTTTACTATTCATTTGTTAAAAGTTAGTGTGACCATATTTTTCAAAAAGTTATTATACATTGAGAATATTTCCTGACAGATTTAAATAATTGGGCTCTAAACAAAATTAAGGGAATTTAATAATGAATGGCATGTTAAAATGTATAGAAATAATGAACTTAGGTCCTAGAAGGCTCCTAAAAGATTATAGATAATAGTATTGTTTTATCAACTGCAACGATCTTAGTTTATTCCTAGGAAATCAAGTTGTATGACCATTAAGACGGATTAGAATTATCTCAAGACTAGTTAAAGACCAAGCTGCAATAGAAGTTGAATCATTACTGTTGGTACATTTACTGATATCAATAATACATTGTTTTCCATTAGCCCGGCTGTAATTAATCATACAGTTTACAATAAACTCAGCATCTTCTTTCATTATTTCATTCACATAAAAGAAAATGCCTATGTCTTTCTATCATTGCTTTCTTTATTTTTCATTCCACCTTTCTTCTCAACAATTTTATTCTTCTTCCACTCTCTTGAAAGCGGCGTTAATTCCCCCACTCCCATAACTTTCATCAATTCTCTTTCTCTCAACCAATTTTATTTCATAAAATGATCTCACAAATTCTTGAATAATGGAAAACTAATTTATTGCATATTTTGCATAGTTTCCTTTTCAGAAATATAATGCTTATTATGAACACAATAGGGCAGAGACTTATCTATTTTAGCAGGTTATATAAGACTACCAAAGTGAGTGAGCTAAAAATAGACGTATAATTTTTAAAACTTCCTTATTATCTTTTCTTTTTCTTTTTTTTCTTTTTTTTTTTTTTATAACAATGCATGAATAACTGAACAAAAAAAATGTTGCCATAAATCTTAGTTTTAATTTTTAATTAAATTAAAGTTCTTAGACTAGAGCTAATCTGAAGATAATAGAGGAAAAATAACCCGTGGGTATCTAATATTTCAACGTAAAATAATTAAATAAGATTTTGTACAATATTGCGGATCCAATTAGTTGAAAAGATCAATAATTAGTTCAAAAGATCTAGGTATTTTTACAATTACAAATCATTCTTATTTGTTAATTTTTTTAAATGGTAATTTTGAAATACATTGCAACTATATATTATTTCTCCATTTTAGAGAACCACACAGAGAAAAATTTTCTGACTTGTATTTTCACAAGACCTAAACATAGTCGAATGATTCAATACTCAAAATTTAAAGGAAAACCCCGGGGAAAATTATTATCGACGATAGAGAATTAAAATAATATGAAAAGTGTTGAAACAAAAGCGATTAAACATTTTTGTCTCCATTTTCTTGGAATAAATCCAACAATTTTCATTAAAATGCACATATAAGTACGCACACATATAGGACTATCCACTTTCAATTGTAATAATTTTCGGGAAATTTGATTTTTGTGGTTTCTATGGGAACTACAATGTTGAGCTTGTTCAACTGCTAATACAATATTAAATTATATTAAAATGTATTCCTAGAATTGCAAATTTAAAGCCAGATCGGTTAACTGGAAGTGTGACGTAACAGAATCGGAGAGGTTTTTTTTTGGGGGGGGGGGATTTTCTCGAAAACCACTACAAGGAATTTTCTTTATACATGTAAATGCTAACTGCACATCACTTTTGTTATAAACTTTCTCCCAAACATTGATTTTTGGAATTCTAAGGAATCTAGGACGCTAGATTTTCTACGATAATCGACGTTCATTAAATTATGAATTAAGAATTAATCCTGAGAGTGTTGTATACCCAGAATTACATTAATTCATTAATTCATTGTTGACTTAATTTCATTAATCGTTAGAGTTTTATATACTCTCAGATATTTTTTTGTTATCATTAGATTTTCGTAATTTAAAGCTTTAATTATTTTGTATCATTCTAGATTTCATCTACTATCGCCATTAAACTTATTTCATTTAAGAAATTACACTCTTATATGAATCCGTTTTGAAACGGTGACTTTCAATTTTTAATTAACTAATAATTTCTGTGATTGCTGTGGAATAAAAAAAAAAAAAATGCGATCAACAAATTCTTCGAAAGTAAGGATTCTCTAAAAAAATAAATGCTTTTACAATTTAATTGATTGTTTGTGATTGTTTTGTGGCAAGGTGTGTGTTCGGGAATCAAGTATTTTTCTCGAAATCTAGGACTGATGCAGTGGTGTTGCCAAAACAGAATATCATGTTAGAACTTCCTGCGGTTATTGTGATATATTGTTCAGTCACACAAACACGCACATATTTTTTCGTAATCAGGAGGCATAAGAAAGTCGACATGGTTGGCAGAATATTTCGATAAATCCGAGTTCTTCACGGAATGTTAGGCCAAAAAAGCAAAAAGAAGAATACGATCTATCTTTTGAAAGTATTTTTTTTTTTTAGAGATGAACTGTTAGTTTTGGGTATTTATGAGACTGGATGGAAATTTGATGAAGACTGATTTATTCACTCATATATTGAACTGAGAACAAGAGTATTGCAGGGACTTACAGTACAATTGTAGGAAAGTGGTAGCTTGAGAATAGAATGAAAGATTGAACTGGCAGAATGTTTACTTGTTCATGCTTTCTTGAAGACTCCTTAAAGATCGCCTTGTATCTAACTATCCCCTAACTTCTCCATCCTAATTTCCTAAGAGGTAAGGCAGGCGTATCTCGATCTCCCTTAAAAGGATGAGCCTGTGGTCAAGGAGATGTGTTAATAAATCTCATTTGACGTTATTTGACAGTAGATTTTTCGTTTCGGTTTTGAGTATCGAAGAAGTAGACGGATTGCTTGACGACATGTTTTCTAGGCAAGTTCAGTGTTTTTTTTTTTTTTTTTACAAAAGAGCCCACACGTAGCAAGGTGTTACTGGAATCAATTCCAGTGAATTGCATGATTTAATTATTAAGAGAAATTTTTGATACTTAATATTTGCCATGCGCCAATATTTTCGATTGATAGGTTAAGGCCAAAATTGGTAACTAGTACTTTAATTATTTTTACGAAAAAATTTAAGCTTATATATATTGGAGGCGATATTTGTTTAATATACCTACTAAAGGGAAGTATTTGCGATAATACAGGAATAATACAGCAGAAAGATGTTGAGTGAAACAGTAAAATAGCGGTAATTGTACAATGGAGGGGGGGGGAACCTTATAATCAGGAAACTTGAGAGGTGAAACAATTAAATAGTCAGCCAGTGTCGTTTCCAGGCCAACATTAAACACTAAATTTTCCTCCTAAAACACACTAACCGCCAAAACAACTCAACCTGTACAGATCACTTGAATATGTACTAATTTAGAATATACCACGCCCAATTTCTATAATTTCACCCATATGCCACGATATATGTATATGTGTGTGTGAAGCTGTAAGTTTCTTTTGTCCACCAGTGAATACAAGTCAATGTGCCAATTCTTTTGTATACCAACTTAGTGAACGTTTACAAATAATGGGTGATTTTGCCAGATCCCATTTATTCACTTTTGTTGGTACGAACTAGACCCTATTTATGTCTTTTTTTTTCTTACCAGTATTCAGCCAAATCTGAAAAAAGAGTTCAATTGAATATGCCCTTTTAACAAAAATGATTTTTTTTTTTTTTTAAATCAATAAGACATATTTTAGCATATTTAGCGATTGTTACACCATTTAAAAAAAAAAAAAAAAAAAATGAATATAAATATTATAAAAGAATTAATAGTCTCGAAAATTGATAATCAATAACAGACTACAAATGAGATGACGCAGATTGATTTGTACGCTCTTGTTCACTTAACCCTCTAGGTATTTCTTCTTCTGCTGGAAACATTCCGACTTATAGAGCTTTCTAATCCATGCATAAAAACTCTCTCATATGTGGATGCATCAATCTCGTACTTTTTTTTTCTTAGAATCCCCTGAAAGCAATATATTCATATATGTATGGCTATCTCGAACAAGAGTTTGATCAATACAAGAGCAAACTTTAAAACAATGTTTCTTTTGTTTTAGTCGATTGAATGTTGATGGGCCAATCAGTTGAACAGATAAAGAACTGATGAAAATTAAACTGCTTACTTATTCTTGATTATATACACAGATAGGCAATAAATTCAGGCGCCTCCCAGCGAGAATTTTATTACATTAATTTTATTATAAGACTAAGTTTTATAGCCTTAAAATTAACATAAGAAGCAAGTAAACTAAATAGGAATCTTATTGATCTGGGAAGTTGATTAACGTTAATTAAATCAGGATCAGGTGTATGTCCACGTCATTAAATTGCTTGGCTATAATTGGAAATTAATTTTCAATCCAACTAATTGTTCTTAAATGACTGTTGATCTACATAAAATAACGAACAAATCTTTCTTAATAAATATGAACTTATTGTAGATATTTAAATGGAGAATAATAAATGTCAATAATACTGGCTAAATGGAATAATCAATGTGCTGGGTTGATTTATTTCTTAGTATGTTTAGAATTAATAATTTGTATCTAATACTATATTGTTCTATTACTGTCGCAGATATCCCGATTTGCTTTTAGTCTGAAGAGATAGAAAAGCCAAATACCGTATCTATGTAGAATCTACCAGGACTGACTGAAACTTTTAATGAAAACAAATACATGAAATCTAACTGTGTAGTGGAAGGATGAAATCGAAAAATAATAGTTTAAAGTTTAGTATATTTTATAGTCCAAAATTGTATTTTTGTTAATATTTTATAATTATTTTACTGCTGTGAATTTAACTTCAAAAAGAGTGTATTGTGGACCAGGTATATTAAATCTAGGTCATTGCTAGTAGGGAAACAAAGGCACAAAATTTAATACAATGCGACTTGGCCAACTGCTTTGTTAAAGAGCATTCCTTCGAACAGGCTGTGCTCTACCTTCCAACGAGAACAGACAGAATTGTGCGAGAAATTAAGGTGGAAACATCGAAAAACACTACTTCAGGAATTGCTCAGTGCCAATGACAGATATTTGCCTTTATTCTAGATAAACATTATTTTATTAAGATACAGTGTGATATTGTAATATACTTAAACTTGCTTAAAGAATAATATATGTATTTATAAAAGCAGTGTGATCTCTTAATTATTACTAATACTTCTCTCTTAACCGTATATACATACAAGCCCTTTTCGCTAAAACGCTCACGCCGCAAGCTACCTATACACATCTCACCATAATGTTTTGGTGATGTTTGTAGTTTGTAATGGCTTAAGCGGTTTTGTATAAGGGCTTGTGAGTTTGTTTGAGATAGAATATAAGAATATAATCAAGAAAGCACCACTGATTATAAAATAAATATATTTTCTAACTGAATTTAAATAGCTTTATAATATCACAGCGATTAAGTATAAATCAATTAATTAATCTAGATTAAATGCTAAACTCTTATGTTTTAACTTATAACTGGCACTGATACTAAGAGAGCAATTCCTGAAGTATTCTAGCTTTGGAAGTAGAATTACGACTGTATGGTTTGAAGGCTGAGTTAAGACTGTGTACTCTTTACTCTTTTAAAGCTAATATTAGACTCTCTTCTTTGGAATTGCTCTCTCTCTCGCGGGGGAATCCTCTTATACAAAGGAGTTACCCTAACGGGATTTTGTGCCTTTGTTTAATGATCCAAATTTACAGTACCTGACAGTAAAATACATTCTTTTTGAAGTTAAATTCACATTATAAAATATTCTAAATTATTTTTAAAAGCTATTATTTTTCATTTCGTTCTTCCACTACATATCTAATACTATATTGTTCTATTACTGTCGCAGATATCCCGATTTGCTTTTAGACTGAAGAGATAGAGAAGCCAAATACCGTATCTATGTAGAATCTACCAGGACTGACTGAAACTTTTAATGAAAACAAATACATGAAATCTAACTGTAACGGAGGTTATATAGCTATACACTCGAATATGTGCTGCGAGAGTATACGCTCGAATATACCCCCTTCCCAACCAGATTTCTGGCAAAGTTATTGTTGTATGCATAAAACTCTTACTGGCATAGTTATTGAATTTTATTCTTAATTCCCAGATATTTTATCTCTGCAGAAAGTAAAAATGAAATTTATTTGATTAATTCTTAACATTTCAATTTTGAAAACTCTCCTAATTAATTTTGCAATATGAACTAAGATTATGTTTCAAGATAGATTATATTTTATTTTTACTTACTTATATCTTTTCAATTAAATTAACTTTTTTTTTTTTTTACCTAATTAAGCTTCTTTTGTTCTTTTTTTTTTAATTTAAGGGGTGTCAACATCTATGGTCGATCATTGGCGGCCGGAGACTCCTCAGTGCACTGCAGGCCTCCGGACAGTGTTCTCTCGTTACAGACAACACTGTCCGTCATCGAACCGTGAGCTTAGATGCTCCTAAGAAGAAAAAAATCTATGGGCAGCAAGAAATGTGTTGGATGCAAGAAATATAAAAATATATTTCATTAAAAAAAAAAAAAAATCAAAGTTATGAAAATATGTGACATTCCCTTGCAAAAGGACATTTCAGGTAGAAGATCACTATTTTCTTTTAGAGTTCATGAACTTGATAGTATTGTCTACCCCTTCTTCTCACAGGGGAAGATTTGAAATAACAATTAGAAGACATTCCTTCAAGACAGTTTGTGGTAGACACCGAAGCAGAACACTTGTTTTTCGCTCTCTTAGCATCAGTGCATATTAATAAGTTAATAATTTCTTTGCAAATAACTTGTAGTTATTATTTTATTAGAGTATATTTATTGTTAGCAGTGGTGACTACTTTCTTATTTCTGATACTTCTCTCTCTTAAACATATATATTTACAAGCCCTTTTACTAAAACCGCTCAAGCCACAACAAACTGCAACAACACATCACACCCATTACATTTCAACAGCTTTACTCGAACCCGGGATTTCCGTGTGGTAGTCCAGAACGCTAACCACTTAGCTATAATTAAGCTTTAATTTGATTGAAAAAAATTGTTAATTTGTTGAAAAAAATTATTTGATGCTGAAAAATGCCAGCGATATTGATGATATGAACAGGAAGGAAAGTTGAGCAACTACTTAAAGTTTTGTAAGTTCCTCATGCGCTAAATATAAACCAATAAATAGTCATTTTCGTAGACTTTTTTTTATCATATAATATTTTAAGTTTAATAATTTTATTTATATATCTTTCTTCTTTTCAGTAATTTACAATCTGTATGTAGGTATGCAATAAGTAAATAAGCTGTAAGATAAGACGTGAGGAATGGGAGGAGAGAAACAACCCAGTAGTAACACTCTCTACGGGATACCCATGGTACTGATCAGTCCCGAAGGAAATCTCGGAGCCATTGGCGTTTCAGACGGCGGAATGGATTGTAGAGGAGGCGAGAGACTCTACAAAGGGAATTTCTTATATATAAACTTATATTTCATAAAATATTAACAGATAATTTAAACTGCATTTTCTTCTAGAATCTAGGCAAAATTTCTGAGCAAAATAGTCCCAAGAATGTAATCTTTACTAGCCCTTATGGTCTATGCAAGGACTAACTTGTAAAAACTGAGACTTGAGAATTACTTTTCTATTCCAAGGTAAGATACTCATCTCTGGAATTGATATTTTTACAAGAAATGATTATTTCACCTTTGTACCTTTTTTTTTCTGGAGCAGCTAGTGTTACTCCAATAACAGCATCCCTAATCTGGATATGTATGTTTTTATTCTCTCCTCTCCTCTTTCTGATATATTTATTTCAAATAAACTAAACCTTCAAGTTATCATAGAATGTGATAAAGAGAGAGTGAAAGCCATGAGGATTCTGGGGAGTATGAGAAAGTTGCATCTGAGGAAGCTGAGAGAGCAGAATTGATTTCTCCAGATAGCAGTAGATGAGAATATTTATCATAGTCAGCCAGAAGTAGATTATCTTCAACTAATATCCTTCACAGAACGCTTGGCCCAAAATCCTTATTCGCGCTATAATATTACTACTGATTGTCCTCTAGTGCATTTCATCTTTTAACGAGATTAATTATTGAATTCAATAAAAGCATATACCACGCAACACGCTAAAGAAACTAAACCTGATTGGGGAACTAACAAACGAAAAAGAACATCCTCTTGCTTAGTTTGTTGTATAGTGACGTAAAAATTTGTGACACCCATAAAAAGAAACCTAGACTTTGTTTTATACTATAATAAAAATAAAATCGAAGTTGATATTTTGTCTAAGAAGATGACCAATCTATATATTTTACAATGTCCTCGACTTTAGCTGGGGTGAACATTTTGAGAAACTACATAGAGAAACCATGGGAACAAATATTATTGATCGATGTTTCCTTCTAAAGATTGAAGCAATCCTGGGAAATGCATCTCAATCACATCCTGCATCATCAATCTCAGCGGATCAATCAAAAACGGCAGCAAAAGACAGGAATTTCAAATAACAAAAAAATATAGAAATAAGTCTTCAAAAATATATGGTAAGTGTAAACAAAATTTTTTATTTATTAATTTTATTATTATTATTTTTTTAATTTAAGACGCGTCATCATCTACGGCCATTTGCGCCTGGAGGCTCAAATTGAATTTCCACCAGAAATATATGATTTAAAGTTTAATAAACTGATCATTATCTATATAATTGGATTAACAAGGAGTATGAAAAATCGTGTGAGTGTTTCACACATTTTTTTTAGTTCTACGTTATAATATTAATGGTTGTTTTTTTTTTTTTTAATTTTTTAATATTGATACAAAACATGCGTCACTTTACAGTAATAAATAAAATGAGCTTTAAAGAAATGGAATTTAGGAAATCAAAGAATAATAAATATGATATCAGAGATGGAAAGTTAATAGAGTTTGCAATACTTACCTAACGTGGTTATAGTAAAATGGTGTAACCCAGGTCATAAGGAGATACAATTTTGCCTTATTAGCTGTATCAATATGTAGTTTGGTTACAAATTATTTATGTGCAATTTTAAATTTCAATTCAATTTAATTGCAAGAAAATAGGATTTCATAGTTAAGAAAATATTCTCTAATTAAATGCCTTGATGTGCTGATTCACGTTTCATTTGTTAATTGTAATAGTGGTCTAAATACGCACTAAACTTCAATGAATACCCCTTTAGGGTTAAAATTAGACAGAAAATTACTGACCTTAGATAATCACCACAATAGATCCGTTAACAGTTGCAGATCGTTTAATTCAATAGATATATTTAGAAATGTGCATTGAGTAAGTAAATTCCTTAAGACTTAAAGCTTGGGCACACGCATAAAGGTTGTTTGTGGGAGAATGTAATAATGTTATATTTAGATTCCATTCTTAGATAATAATGAAATGTTTTCTGTTGTTTATATTGTATGTTTTTTAAAGAAATAGGCTGTTCCTTTGAATAATGACACCTTAAGAAACGACACTGCTAATTTATTTATAGTTTGCAATACTTCCGCAATTACATAAACTATAATAGCCAAAAAAAAAAAAACCCTTTTAGAATTCATCAATCCAAGAGAATCGTCCCCTAATATCTTGATTATTTTAAATAAATAATAATATCATTAGAACAGTTTTCGACAAACATATTTCGCTACTATTAACGAAACTATACATCTGGAAGTTTCATTGTAAATATCTTATTTCTCCTTAGTTTTAATTTGTATACGACTGGACGGAAATATAGTATCATGATACGACGGAAGTAGGCGATTGCCAAAACAGATTTGAGCATAATTAGCTTAATTTTAAGATATAAAGAGAGAAAAATATATATAAATATTTTTATGGCGTTGACTGCTGTGATCTTTGCCCATAAAGAAAGCATGCTGCAAAAAACATCTCTAACTTTCAGAAAGAAATATTTCTTAGTTTAAAAATTAATAGATTAACTAATTTATTGTTAATTAATTTATCAAATTACTACTTTACTAATAATATTATGACATAAGGTACTAATTAAAATCCAAAATACTCTCCAGATTAAATGAACTACTTAATGCAATTAAATCAATTTAAATACTGCATCGAGATAAAAAGTGAGATAAAAGAAATATGTAGAAATGTACTTATGATTACATAAAAAAATAATTCATTGATAACATTCTATAATCTTTTTTGACATTACAAAACTCTGAACTTATATTTCCTAAATGTGTTTACATCTTTTGGATGCAGTTAGTATTCCTATTACTTATTTCCAGAAATTCATTAGAGCCTTTTTTTTTCGGGAAAGCAAAAAACTTAAGATAACTTCCGGTCAACTGATTTTCTTCAAATCTAGTATTTTAGCAATGCATTTATTTGGTGGAAAATTGCACTATACTGAAATGATACTTTAATAGAAGTTAGGCATAACCTTGCAGCTCCTCTGGGAATCCTTTTCAGGAATCATTTTTCCGAGGATAATGTTAAAAACGAAAAGAATGAAAGAATTGCGCGCGTATGCTTCGTTCTGACTGCTGACCGAAACATTAAGTCTAATTGGTTACAACTGCATTTGTTTACATATTCATTGGTTCCACCAAACAGTATGATGGCTATTAGCTCCGCCCAAAATATTTTTTTTTTAAGTTGTCGAGCTATTGTTAATATATGAAGTTAATTATGAAGTTATCGTGATAAACGACAATTAATCGCTTTGCTGTTAACGGATTTGGACAGAATCGTTTGTGTTTTATTCCATTGCTTTAAGCGCATTCTGCGAATTTTCAATTTATAGAAATTAGATTTATTTATAGAAATTATTTGTTTGTTCTAGTAGATTTAACTAATACAGTAAAAGACGGGGAAAATAAATGATTTATTTTTTTCCATATTGAAGCTTAAAAAGGATTACACAATTTTAAAACGATAAAAGAAAAACTGTATAATTAAGTTGACATGAAAAACTAGGATATATAGACAAACAACATCCTCTTAAACAAACACAAACAATACAATTTTTTTTTTTTTAATTTTAAAAATAATATAAATAATAATAAATTTCAGTAGTACCAATTTACATGACACCATAAATGCATGTATCATTTATGAAGTGACCTATTTACCATTATTATGCAACAAAATGTTAGCATTCTTAATTATTTTCACATATACATATCAATTTCACATTTTCATTATGTTGAGTTGATATTGTTGAAAGTATAAATAACAATTTAATATATTTATATAATCGATCTATTTGTATTAAAAAGTATTATTGACGTTAATATATTAATATCTTAATATAAAAATATTATTACAAAGAAATGAAAACACTTGTTTATATTATTATATTACGTTCATATTGCAGACAAAAGATTTGTTGAATTTTTGCGTGTGTTTTATCTGGACGATTTGTCTAATACATCCTACTAACACGAATTCTTATAATGTCTTGGCGCAAAAGAAATAAAAGATAGAAGTTATAGTTCAAAAAATAAATAGTCTTGGAAAGAACAAAAAAAAAATGTATTACTTAATATATCTTATACATATATAATAGTAATCTAATAAATATATAAATAATTTATTTTTGCTTCCTCTTTATAGCAGAGAAAACTAATAAAATACAATTTTATAGGATTTTCGAAATTCACTGATCTTTGGCAATAAGCTTTTTGATATCTATAGAAACTTTTTTTTTTTAAGAATGTGTGTGAGAGAAGAAGACTGTGACCGAGCTAAGACAGTAAAAAACACAACTAGAATGCCCTAAGTATGTACCAAGAGAAAAGCACATCAAAAAGACCATCAACGTCCTTGAAGATCTCATTATTGCCTCACGCTCCACAATCATCAACTTTCTTCAAGAATCCTATTGATATGAAACGTTATAATAAAAGAGTCCATATGATATATATATACATACGTAATAATTGCTTGCAATATAACATATTATAATTATAAAAGTATATTATAATATAAAAAGTGTAAAAATTTGGGCGTTTGTTAATGCAATCAGAAATTTAAAAGTATCAAGTGGACCACGCCTTTAAATTAAAAAAAAAAAAAAATTACTACATTTATTCATAGATTAATTTATAGATGTAGTAACATTTTTCGGAAATAACGAAAGAATCGGTATTTTATACTATAATAAAAATCCGATATCGATATAATAAGTATACATATCGATTTAAATAAATTGTATTATTATTAAAAATGGGTATTCGAAGGCGCGGAACATAAGCCTATACCCTCACAAAAAAAAACAAAAAACAAAAATCGCTCCTAACAAGCCTTCCCGTGCAATCTATCCGTCTGACTACAATATCTTAAATCATCAAATCATTCATTATCTTGAGAGTGATGTCTTCCCAAACTTGCAGAACCTCAAATTGAAGAATCTGGACAGTGATCTGGTAAGTAGAGTTACATCGTTTCACTGACTCCCTCGTCGCAATTCTGACACAAGGGCTAGACGACCTGCCTATTTTGTGTAAATAACTGGCTACCCAAGAGAGTCAAGTCAAGTCACCTACCACATCAAGTTTTCCTACACAGGGGGAGAAGATACTTCAAGTCCCCTTGCCTTATACCTTTTTATAAATCTCTTAGACTGGAGACAACCTTCCGTGTCTCTCCAGTTCCCTATTCCACCACAGTTTGGCTTCCATGTTGTAAAATTGCCTGATGAGAGTTATTGCTGGGTTGGGACCATAAAACGGTAGTGAGGATCCCTCTTTAGCCAACTCGTCCGCCCTCTCATTGTCCTCATATACCCATATGTTCGGAAATACCCAAAAGTGTTCCTCTGCTCCAGCAATATTTCTAAAAATTAGAGAATAATTAACATAATCAATTTGTTATAATTGAAAATTGAAAGTTTTATCTTTATTTTACCTTTTATTTAATTGAAAATATTTTTCTTTAATCTGAAAAGCAATTCTTCAAAATTATTGTGAACAATATCTAAAAGCATTGGCGCCACTTATAAAGAAGTGTCCAGCAGAACTGTTTATTAAAGTGCACACTCTATCTTGTTATATACCCTTACAAAACAAAATGAAATGGAATCTAGTGAGTTTATTGTGTAATCTGATGAGCTGCTTGCTCTACGGGAATTGTGTTGTACTCTCTTTACTATAAAACCATGATAATTATATTTTATTACTTCGCAGCCGCTAGCCTGGCTTAAAAGCTCAGCTTCATTATTTCTTATAAGTTTAATGTTTTTGAAAATATCAAGCATTTTTAAAAAAAAATAAAAAGATTATTTTTAGTTAACCCTGTAGTGAGGTATTATGGAAATTTCAAAGATGGAATCCCATCGTTTTTTTAATAAACATTTTTCACAAAGCTCCTTCTTCATTGTAGAGAGGTGAAACAACATTCATAATAATCTAGACACTGCCTGAATAGACTAATTATTGTTCGGCCACCATATATGGTTGTTGTATAATTTCTTTTTTTTTTTTTTTTTAAGACAATAAACAAGAATAACAAAGGCTGTTAAATTTGAGAAAAGTTTACGGAAGGCCGAAACTGCTCACTTGATTTTACCTATGGATAACACAAGACCATACAACATTTCTTCAAATAATAACTGTTTCTTCTTTTTATATAGAAATGCTGCAAGTGCACTCTTACTGTGTTTCAACAGAGTCTGGTCTCCATTCGACCAGAATGTTTGGAAAATTGCTACTAGTTACTGCCTAGCAACAACAATTGTACTTATCTGTGTCCTATACATATAAATAAAATTTTTTTCATTGATAGAGCAGCCACTCCAATTAATGTGAAAATGATTTTCTAATTACTATTTATTGTTTAATTCTTCTCCCCCTCCCTCCAAAAGAAGAAAAACCTTCGCAACAGTGCATTTTACAATATAATATATATGGTCACTATCAAGTGTACATTTAACATACTCTGCTTATAAATAAATATTTTCTTAAAATTAGTCTAGTTAGTATTACCAAGTTGTTTGTTTATAAGTCAATCCCTGGGTGTTTCATTCACTATTTCTCTAATTAATTGGTCAGTGAAAAAATTAGTTAATATAAGCTTCAGTCACATATAGGTTTGGTTTGTGATCTAAGGTCATAATGTCGGGTGAAACCTATCCAATCACTTTTCCCAATAATGTCTTTATCCTTCTTATTTAAAAAAAATCAAATTTATTATATTATCTTAAATTATTATTAATCTATACGATAATCATAAAAATAGTTCGAAGTTTCTAATAATGGTGTTTAGTTAGCAGAGAAAGTAAAGGATTAAAAATATTAAAAGAAACCGACTATTCCAACAGCTGCGACTTTAGAATAAGGTACAAATGGGAGATCAGGTGAGAAAGGAACTAATTTGGAATAATAAAAAATTAAATTGTTAAGTTGAACCAAATTATTGGTCAAATGTCGGAATGGTCCTCATTTTTTTTATTGAAACATCAAGTCAGTAAAGCTATCAGTGTAGCTAGGATATAATCAACTAACGAATATTTTTAAGTGTATTTTATATATTTTAAATAAATATATTTTAATATTTTATATATTTAAAATAAAATCTATATAATTTTATATATTTAAAATAAAATATATATAATTTCAAATATTTAAAATAAAATATTTTATATATTTTAACCTTCCTTTTATATATTTTAAAGGTTCCTTTAAGTGTATTTTTTTTTTATTACGACTTATTTCATCCCAATGAGTAGTCTATATTAAGTTCCAGCCGCCATCCTTTTCGAAGGAGTTAAAATTAATATAATAATAATAATATTATCACTATAATATTATATATAATGTATATTTGTATAAATGCAGCTCCTCTACAAAGTTCCTTCGTCATTTTAGGGAGTTGAAACAACACTCCAAATAATCTAGACACTGCATTGCATTGACTTGTAGTGGAAGAAGCAATTGAAAAATTTTTGGAAAAATATCTTAGTGAATTTTAACTTAAAGTGTATATTAGTGCTGTTAGGGACTATTCAGGTACAAGGCACCGTTACAAAAGAGGTCGGAGAACTTAGCCACTCTTCGCCGTTTACCCAATCTTACATAAGGGCAGGATTTTAACTATCAACGAGAGCATTCTTACACCAGTCTTCTTCAACAGCATTCAATTAGTAATCATTCTAGAGAAAACATCAGAGCCAGTTATAAGTGTGAACATTTGAATTTAAATCGATCTAGCTAAATATTTGATTCTGTATATTTATAAGTTAATTCAATATTCACAATCCATAATTAGTTTGTTAATGAAGACAAATGCCAACAGATTACTTTCACTTTACGTAGACAAACTTGCCCTCCCGTACATATTAACAATAAAGAAATACCGATTTCCACGCAAGTACGCTACCTAGGACTGTATTTAGACAATGACTTACATGGAACCCTCATACGAGACTGAAAAGACAAGCATTAAATAGACGTTATGGACAACTACGAAGACTGCTTGGACGGAGATAAACCGTAAACGTACAAAACAAACTGACTTTATACAAAACATTGCTGAGACCTGCCTGGACTGTGGGGCTCCGCGAAACAATTCAACATCCAGAGAATCCATTCCTTTCAATCTAAAGTCGTCCTTCGCCATATTGTAAACGCTCCCTATTATGTTTCAAATTCAACTCTCCACAAAGATCTCAATATCCCTTTCGTTAACGAGCTAATCCATACACGCTTCCTTAATTTACCTACAGACTCTCCACAATAACCTACAGAATCATCCCAATACCACTGCACAAGCCCTATCATCTTCCACCCATCCTGACAATCCTCCACGTCACTTGAAACGTCGTTGGCCACGCGACCTCCTAAACACCTAGCTCCATTTTCATGCCCTGAGAGTTCTAGCATTGGTTGGCTCCTCTCAACATGCCTCTCTGATTGTGGCGTTGAGCCTTAGGGGATTCAGTGCATCACAGTCTGTGACAGGTTGTAAATAAATTTAATAAAGGAAAAAATAATTAGTTTGTAAAGTTACTAAATTCAGTTAGAGATAATATATTTATTTCAAACCAGTGGTGACTTCTTACTTATTTCTTAATTATATCTCTCTTCTTTTAAAATATTCACACTCAAGCCCCTTTTCAACAACGCTGGCTACACTACAACATATCACAAACAACATTACAACTGTATCTGTTTATCTAGAAGGTAAACATAAAATGAATTCTCCATTTGAAAATTGAAATGAAAATCTGCATTATGAACATTTAAGAATTTGATAGTTTGTCTGAATTTCTTTTCAGAAAGGGTAGCAATTCTTGTTTATAAATGCTTATTGCACAGATTTTTCGCCATATTTATTTTAAATCAAATGTAATAATTTATAAGTAAGGAATTCATTTCTTTGTTTAATTTAGTCATATTAGAAACAATATACAGTTAATTAATATACGTTTATATTTAGTTATTTAGTTCATGGTTTAATTGGAATTTTATTCAACTGAGTTACTAAAGAAACTTACCTTTTCAATAGCAATCATAGTCGATTATCCTTTTGTACTTGCTACTTTATTATAAAACGGATATTACATTATACAGTTTAATATATTTATTTGGGTAATAAACTTTGGGTAATACATTTAAGCTTTTAATAAACCCATTTATGTATTTAAAATTTTATATAGCCTGTAAACGACAGCTCAGGGTAAAGATGGAAAGTTCTGTTGAACAAACTTATAGTAAATCTCTAACGACTTTGTACATTTATTAATTATTCATTCATTCTCTGTAAACATAAAATAATGTTACTTTGCATGAATAATTAATATGTTAGGCAGATTTTTGTCATGTTGATCCATTATTATGTTTTCATTTTCCTTAGGTTTTGATCAGGCTTAGGTCATTTTTAAGGGTTTCTACGAAAAAATTAGAATGTAACTCTTAATGTATTTATAATCATTTAAAAAAAAAAAAGGAAGAAGGATAAAATTAAGAGCTAAATAAAAAACTTTACTTATTTACGGATTATATTCTTTATTTTATAATCTACTATGTAAATATAATCTTCAATATTACTGGACATTTTATATTATATAGAAACCATTTCCATAAATTTTGTTCCTAGTTTTTTCATTCTGAATAGAATGTGAAGTCAACGTTATCACTTTTCTTATAAGCTATGTTATAACTTATAAGGAAGGCTATTTTTAGTTTTTTTATTTTCTATAATCATAAGTCAGGATGAAAGCTTGGAAGAATAAAAACATCATAAAAGATCTACATGACTAAAAACTGCCCCATTATTAATTCTAATCATAATATAATCTAAAAATTGACCACAAAATTATCTATTATGGTTTTTTGCTGAGTAGGAGAGAAGGATTCCGTTAAGAAAAGGATTTGTTTATCTGGCTGAAGCCGTGAAGTTATGCGTGTTGGTTACGTCATTTAGATGCAAGAAAAGTAAACGAAACGAATCCATAGATAGATAGATTCTTTTAGGGAACTGTGCACTGCAATCCGAAAGATCTACTATCCTCTCAGTGCACTGCGAGCCTCACTGCAGTGTTCTTTAGTTACAGATAACATTGTCTATGACCAAGTCAACGAGCTGCAGAGGCTTCTAGGAAGTGAATCTAATGACAGCACTGCTGGACTCGAACTCAGATCCACCGCGTAGGAATCTATCGCGCTACTACTATCTAAGCAAATCCCTTCCCTAATGATATCTATAAATATTATATACAGGAAAACCACTTTGCTGACGCTTCAGGAAAAAGGATTTGGAAAAAAACAGGATCAAGTGACGGAGAAAAGTGGCGTAATGATGCCTGGAAGGATCTTGTTGGTACTATATAAGATTCTTAATGAACCGTAGAGTGAGAGAGTGGGGTTTGTTTAATATCTACCTGGTTAGAAATATTTATCGTTATAGTACCAGAACTTTTGGTTGTATTATATTTGATTTAGAAATCTAACTTGGAAGCTAGTTTTATTAGTAAAGTGGTAGAAATATTAACTAGAAAACACACTACCTAGGAAATTACCGCGGCATACCTAGAAGTTAACGAAAGTAAAGAGCAAATGATAGAAATTCTATAGGAACGATTCTATCATATCAATTTTTTGTGTTTTAATTTAAGGCGCGTCAACATCTATTGTCATTGGCGCTCGGAGCCTTCTTAGTGCACTGCCGGCCTCCGGACAGTGTTCTGGACAGTGTTCTCTCGTTACAGAAACACTGTCCATCACCGGACAGTGAGCTGTAGAGTCTTTTAGGAAGAAAACATCTGAGGGTAGCCACAGCTGTACATGAACCCGGGTCCTCCACGTGGGAGTCCAGTATACTAACACTTAGCTATTCTCTTCCCTATCATGTCAATTAACAAAGTATATGATTATTTTTTTTTTAAGTTTTTATTGAACAATCACAATGCAGGACATTTAAAGAAATGTTCACAATCAACGTCTAGATCGAGAAATGTTTAAAATTTGTATCTAACATTTCAAACAAGTGAAGTTCTTTCATGTAAAAATATTATTAATACTTCTTTTTTTTTAAATAAATAACTTTGTTTATTGAGCATTTATCTGTATTTCACAATTTCATCTTAATAAGAATAAGAAAATCATCATCTCAGCTCTTTTCTTCCAATATTAGCATTTTTTTTTCTATATCTTTATAAGCAAACAAATTCAAGCCTTGAAATGCATTCTTTACGTGATTTTAAGGGGCAAAGAGGCCACAAGTTTAAGGTTAAGTTGGAAGAGAGGCCATTTGCAGAATACTATTAAGAACAGGCCCAGACGGAGAAGATTTCGACATATCTAGAGACAGACCAAGAAAGGTTAAGTGGCATAAAGTGAAGAAAGAAAACTTTGAATTCAGCCTTTAAATTGCTTTTCCTCTGATAGGCTAAAAAAAAGAAATGGAAAACTTGGACAAACACATATACACCCTGGGAAAGATTGTTGCCTACGAGACAAGATAGACTTGAGGTAAGGTAACGCATCACTTATGAGCAAAACAATGTGACTTATCAAATGATGCTATTTTCAAGTAACTTAACAATATTTTCAAGTAATTTGACAATTACTATAATGGGTGTGAGAAGGAGAGAATTGGGTTTGAAAGATAAATAAACTGGAAATAATACTGAACACTGTATAATGAGAAAGTAACACACAAACTGCCAGCACTTTACACGAATATAGAAACTGATAGCGAGAGATTTAGAGTTAGTGAAGAGAAGGGTAATAGTTGGTTGTTGACGCGTTGTAACTGCTGTATAAACGGTTCTAAAACTATCCCCTGTAGGGCTAGCGCTGTTGTATATAAACAGAAGTCTCCCACTCCAGTCTGGCCTAAGTACCGAGTGAGACTGTAAATTTTGTGTCTCTCTCTCTCTGCTTTAGATCCCTCTCTTTGCATCCTATTAAAATTACTTAGCGAGGAAATAAAAATCTGTTTGTAAAAAAAAAAAGTGTAATTAATTTGCAACAATAACTACAGAAATAAATTTTAAAACATAGCGAAGAGTTGTAAAATTATTATACTATCGTGAGGAAGTAGGAATGGATATAAGGAATAAAAGCTGCAACAAATAAAATTTCTAATTGAGTTCAAGATGGATATAAAGATCATTTTTTATGACCTAATAAAACACTTGGCTAGTGTACGACAGTGTCTATTGTTAGGTTCGGACTAATAGGATCGGCTAACTTAGTGGCAAGAAAAGGATAACCACCAGTATATACAATTATAAATTTCCAAAAATACACTGGAAGAAACTAAACCTAATTGGTGAACAACTGAGGCTGAATATTTAATCAAGTCAGTTTGTACAAAATTCTAATTTATTTTGAAAGAGGAAGTTGTACAAAATTCTATAACTTTTGATAATAATGATAAATCTATAACTTTTTTGGATCAATTAGGCTATGTTGTAGAAATATCTACTAGCACTATTAATTATTATACCAGATAAAGAACACTATGTAATCAGAAATATTTCAAGTGATAGCCTGCTTCTTTTTGTGGTCATCGATCGGTTTCGGACGTTCGCCTATCATCAGGATGTTTTTGTCCACATAGTGTGATAACATAGTCTTGCACAGAGCAAATTCAGTTGATACACTGGTTTGAAAAAGTGTTGTTGATCGGACCTAACTAGGTTAAGAGGGGGTTCATTGATAACTGAGTGGATAAACACATGTTGTTTTTCGCGTTTTAAAAGGTACATTGTTCCTTTTAAAAATGGAAACATCCAACAAGTGATAGAGTTGTGTAACTTAAATTACGTTTTTGAAGGAGATTTACTTTGATAATTAATTAATTTAAGTTACACATCTCTACTTGTTGGATGTTTCCATTTTTAAAAGGAACAATGTAAGTCTTTTAAAAAGCGAAAAAACAACATGTGTCAAGCCATGTATCATCAACAAACCCCCTCTTAACCTAGTTAGGTCCTAACAAAAACACTTTTTAAAACCAGTGTATCAACTAAATTTGCTCTGTGCAAGTCTAAGTAAACACACTGTTTTGACAAAAACATCCTGATGATGGGTGAACGCCCGAAACCGATCGATGATCACAAAAAGAAGCAGGCTATCACGGAAAATATCTCTGATGCTTTCCATCTATGCGGATCCAGTCACAACCACTATGTAATTCTTTTTAAATTTTGATTAAAAAATAACTATAAATCGCCTCAATATTCGCAGAAAAATGCATAATAAAATATTTACAATTATGTTCTGAAATTATTTATCTTTTTTAGAAACGTCTTTAATATTGTTTTGGAAAGGACAACATATTTCAACTTTACATGGGCAATTATTTAAAAAAACAAATATTATTTTTCTTTTTAATAATGTAAAAAAGTAATTTATTATGCAAACAAATTATTTAGAGATAATTTATGGTCATTCAAGACTTTTTTGGGGGGGGGCTTTGGTTGTTTGGCCATATTTAGGTTGTCTCTTGCTAAACTGTGCCATATCACACAGTTGTAATGGGCAAAATCATTATGCCCAGTATCTATCTTCTGAATGTGAAACATTTCAATTAAAGTATAATGAATGAGTTACACGCTATTTTAAACCATATCACTTCCTAATTAATTGCTTAAAACTACCATATATATATTTATAAAGCAATCTATTGTTAAGGTTTACTTTTAAAATTATTATTCAATAATTATTTATATTACGAGAAATATAATCATATCAATAAATAAAAAAGCATATTAATAATTAGTAGGAGAAAAAAAAAAAAATGATTTACTTACGTAGATTTCATAAAACAACTTCAAGTAACTTACCTGCAAAATAAAACAAAAATCACATAATTAGTGCAAAATAATGGATACATAAAAAAAGTGTTTTAAAAATTAGCAAATAAATAAATTTACTTGTCTTAATATCTATGTAAAGAATAAATTAAGATATAAAAGAGACTGTGTGGGGTAGAAAGATTTTCGCAACTTGTCTCCATATTTTTTCAAAAATTTACCTCATTTTCACAACCTAACCTACAATGAACTAAAATTAGTAGTACGTGAACTTGAATTTTTTTTTAATTTTTTTTTTTTTTTGTCTGGCTTTGTGAATGTAAGAGTAGTAATCAACCGAATTGGCCAATCAAGTTTAGTGTAAATTCTTTACATTTCAAGGCACATAGAATAAAGAGAAATGCTTAGCATTGGATGATCGTCGCATTTATAATATACTCAGAAAGTACACCATGATTTCAATGTGTTATTGCACAATTTTTAGACAGCAAAGAAATAAGAATGTGTATTAATTTTCCAGACTTAGTTATTAGTTTCAAGTAATTACATAAGTTTCAAAAAACAAAAAAATTAAAAAACAACTATATTTAGAGTAAATAAATTCGTTATCGAGAAAATCCTGAATAACTAATTTAATGATTTCGATTAAATTAAATGATTTGATTTGTATTAAAATTGTTCAATAAGATAAATTAGATTATGTTCTTCTGATAAAATTGAATAACATGTGTTATATTCTTCAATATCTGGCGCCTGAGTCCGATCGTACTCACATAATAACACACACTACATTTAATTTATATATTCTCTTTCTGTCCCTCATACGCGCGCGCGTATGCGCAAACATAGGCAAATTAAAACTAAATCTGGTACGAAATATTCACATGATATTTAAATATCTCTTACTGCAGTTCTCACAGTCATTTGGACAAATTTTTTATAATAATCGAAATTTTTATTAAATATTTATTTCAATATTCTATCTATTTATTTTATTCATTTATTTATTTTATTATTTTTTTTTTAATTTTATTAAAGTTCTATTATCTTCCACCAAGTGATAGAACATTAATGGCGTGTTTTAGCGATTAACCAGTATAAATTTGTTGCTTCTATTTGTGATAGACCGATTCATGAACTAAACACTCCATTGCACTTCTCTCAAGTTCACTGCATTTCTTCCTTAAGCTCGTAAGGAGAAACTGGAAGAAGTTCAAGAGACGAGGGGTTGAACAGCCGCTGTATAAAAAGGCCTGAAATTATAAAATAAGGATCAATCATCATAAATTGAATTACCTTTAACCGTCAACATACTACGTCGTACTTCATTCTCACACCGTCATTTTGCCAGTCAGTCTGTCACTCTCTTCTAACGCTACCATACTCTTATTCTTTCATTGTAAATTATTCATCTTTCAATACAAACAGTTGAAAGTTTTTAGTAAGTCTACGACAGTATTCTAACCAACTTCCAAAACATCCACTGCATATTGGAACAAGTATTTTTGTGTGTATTTTCTACGTATTACTATTTGTGTATGTATGTATGTATGTATGTATATGTGTTTCTCTGGAAGTTTGAGTGAAGGAAAGATCTCAAACAAATTTGAAGGAGCTCAGAACCAGTTATTCTGTGTAGATAACCAACGACCTATTCTACTCGAATTTTTCGATCACAATCTGTCAACCGAACGTTTTTTTGTTGTTGTTTTTTTTTTTCAGTTTTCCGTGATTTTCTCTAAAACGGCTCCCAGATTTTCTTTCAGCTGCACGTAGTAGCAAACATAAAGACCTACCGCTTTTATTTCTTTTTAGAGAAATTCATTTTTGGAACTTTCCGGGAAGCTCTTCACCATTGTGTAATCTCAAATTGCCACATTAGTCAATGTGCTTCTACATAAATGCAACAATGCATTGCTACAATTTCATCTTCTTCTTTTTAGTCATAACCCATTCTACCTCTCGGTTCGCTTAATAAGGCCCTTCCAGACATTTCTTTTTTCTGTCAGTCGAGCTCTTTTGCTCCAATCCATGCATTTCATTAGGAAATCTTCTTTAACACCTTCTTTCCAGTAGCTCTTGGTCTTTCTCTGCTTCTGTTCCCCTGAACTCTTGTTTTTTTTTGTAGGTCATCCTGGCAATCCTTTTTTATCCATTCTTAACAAGTGATCGAACTATCTGAATCTATTTTCTTTTATTATTTTCTCCACAGCCTTTACATCGAGATTCTTCCTTATTTTATTTCGACGCGTTTTGCCTTTGATTTTACAAAGAATCTCATTTCGGCTGCCTGGAGTTGGCTTCGGTGTCTTGATATTAGGTTCCAAGACTCACTACCGTATACCGGGAGAAATGTGCTTTTAAATACGGGTCTTTTCGTTGCCTTACTCACTCACTGCCTTCTTGTGTAGAAATCCTCTCTTCAGAGCGTTGAATAATCTGAATAATCCTGTGACTATCCTTTCCTTAATCTCTTGCTCAACCCTACCTTCTTCATTAATATTTACTCCAAGTTGCTCACATGTTGCAGATATTGATTACTTAATGTTAAACCAAGGTTGTTTCCCCTTGCTAACAGTCATATTCATTTTCTTCAGTTCTTCTTGTAAAACATTTATATTATGATGATTCAGATTCTGTTGGGAATACGATTGCTACAATTTCGTATTTGAAGAAATTCCGATTGTCAGAAGTGTAAACTCTGAGTTTTTTTGGAACTTTTCTCAAAAACTTTTTAAAAGATTTTCATTTGACACAGTACAGATATAAATTTATCACATTTATTGAATACATTTTTCTTGAAAAATTTATTTTAAGAGATTCCATGAGATTGGTTTAATTTAAACTGCCGTTCATTTTACTGGACGACTAAAAAAGTGCGTTGCCAATACAATGCTATCACATTCAGGTAGAATTTATTACCCTAAATCTAACAGATGAAATTTCCAAACCTTTACATTTATAAAACAATGAATAAGGTTTTTGTAAAAATTTCAATTTTGATGTAACCTTGTCAATTAGAATTGCAATAAGAAGCAAAATTCGTGTGACCAGATTTTTTTGCGATACGGTATATAGACAATATGTTGGGCTATTTATTTGTCATCGCTTTCCAAGTGGACTAAGATCAACATACTAATAATAAACTGCTCTTGTTAAATAAAATTAAAATTTTTAGAACTTTCTATCTGATACCCACCCACGTATATGTATGAAAACGCTTCAATATGAATATCGTGTCGTCACATTATTTAGCGGGATTTTTATGTTTTTCAAACTTAATTTTCCCAGTAGACATTTTATTATTCTTATTCTGTATTCTGGTTAAACGATTTTCTTTAAACTTAGTATCAGCAATGCTCTTAATGTACCTCAGTATTATATATATAATCGATGTGAGAAGAAGAGAGAGAATTAGAGAGAATGGTTTTTAGATAAATAGACTGGATGATATGCTGAATACTGTATAATGAATAGAACACACATACTGCAAGGACTTTACAGTTAAATATAAATTAGGTAGCGAGAGAATAAATAAAGTGAGAGACAGACTGGCTGAGAAATTAGAAGATTGGTAGTTTGTAGAAAGTAGATTGGTTGCTGACTGGATGTACTGTTGTACAAACTGTCTTGAGCTGTTCTCTCTCTCTCTCGCTATATATACTCGTATATATAAGTTATAAAACTAATTGCTTTTAGCTATTTTTTAAAAACAATTTATTTCATTTATTTCAACAATTATAATTAATTACATTTTGACTTATTAATTATTATTAATTCGCAAGTGAACAATTCTTACAATATTTAATCATCACCTATGGGATCCTATGGGTTCATGTAGTCCTTTCAATAATGTAAGGAGAGCAAGCTCTCTCGCGTATTCACTTAGTATGCGCGCTTCTGCGGCTGGTTTCTTATTTTTGAAATAACTCAATATTAAATTTAATGTACCTTGTATTCTTCGGTAAAATTGTAATGGTGTGTCTGTTCCTTGTTTTAAGCTAACTAGTTCTGAGTTTAATGTATAACCGTCTCTCTTCTCTGAATATGTGTTTATTAATACTTGTCTTAATTGGTCGAATGTCGAGAATTCTGAGTTATATACAATTAGTGCGGCTGGGCCTTTAATTTTTGAAGATTGTAAATATTTCTGAAAGTCATTGGGGTCCGCGCTTCCAAATCCTGTCACTAATTTTGTTGTTATTTCGAGAAACCGTGCAAGTAGTTCTGGTTCCCCATGAAAGTCTGGAATCATGTCAATGTATTCCTTTTTTAGTTCTTGTCTAGCCATTTTGTCAAATTAAGGTGCAAAATAAAATCAAAAATATTTCAGATAATCTAGGAGATAGTTTAAGTTAATATTTAATTAAAGATTTTAAATAGGTTTTTTTCAAATTGGTTAATATTATAGAGTTTGCTTACCTACTTACATTAGCCAAATTGTAATTTTAATTGGTAGGTTAGTTCTATGAGCTGTTGATACAGTAGCGATTTTATATGCACTAAAACCACCTAGAATTTTCCGAACGACTGCGCCAGTTATAAAACTAATTGCTTTTAGTTACTTTTAAAAACAATTTATTTTATTTATTACAACAATTATTATTAATTACATTTTTATTAATTATTATTAATTCGCAAGTAAACAATTCTTATAATATTTAATCACCACATAAACTCTAGAATTAAATCTGAATGCAAATTGCGGGTTAATAATTTATATTCTCTAAATCACTTGACTACCCGGTAGAGTGACGAGCTGGTTAGGAACACTGTAGGAGAAGAATATCGTCCTCTGGCCGTAGGTCCATTATATATCTTCACTAGGTGCTTTGATTAGCAGTGTCTTATCTATTGTTGATTCAGTAGTTTTTGCTCATATAACTCCTCCACCCCTAAACGGAACTTCCGTGGGAAGTGGAGCATTTTGAGTGACTGGTACCGTTGGTTTCCAGTAGAGGTACGCTTTTATGCCAAGGTAGGTGGCTATGATGCCAATAAGTAGGAGGGTCCAGGTGTTTATTTTATGTGTTATAAAAGACACCTCCGTGTTTCCTGTTGATGGGTTGTATTGTAATTTTGCCGGTTCGAGGCTTTTCAGGTTGATGGTAATCGTTGATCTTTTTATCGCTGGGTCTGGTTCCATTTCCTTGAGTAGTTTTGGATGTCTAACGGTTGTGGATTCGTGAGCGAGTTGTTTACGCTGGTAGAATACTTGGCTGTCCCCAATTTTGATTAAATATATCCCTTTGTAAGTTTTAACTTCCGTAGATTCTTTTCCACGTATGCGGAGGGTTTCTTTATTTGGGAATACTGCTAGATATTGATTAACTTCTTCCATCCATTGCAGTTTTGTGTATTCGCAAAACGAAGTGGTCTCCTTTGTTAGGACTTCTTTTTCACAACTTAATTGCTGGTGTGATATATAGCTGTTGTTGCATATATAGTCTTGCACTGAAATTCTTGGACCTATTTGCTGTAACTCTTGCACTTCTGAGTTATTTGATACTAACAAATATTCAACATTTGGTATAATGGTTACATATTCTTCATTTAACCTAGACGGTATAGATTATAAGTAATACAAATTAAATTTTCCTAATTGTACCAATGGTAATTTAAGTATATAAATTATTTCATTATTCTTACTGATTTTACAATCTAAGTTTATTATTTTTTTCTATCTCATACATATTCTTGGGTTTTATTTTTATTGGTAATTGATCATTGTAATGTTCTACACCCTTTAACAATTCTAAATATAATTCGTTAATAGAAATTATGCTAGGATGCATTGTTTTCAGTTTATAAAATATCAAAGAATTTTCTATGTCTCTAATTGTATTAAGCAAGATGGTATTCTTATCTGTTCTAATATACTTACTGTATGATTAACTTCTTGGAACTTCGTTAGTTCCTGATTCATTATTATTAATTTATCTTTTAATTCATTATTATTTTGCTCTTTGATGCTAGTAGCTTCGTTGAATTTATTGATTACATTACTGCTGACCGTGTACTTCCGTTTTAATTGCGTTTGCAAGTCGTCCTGCTTATTTTTTATTTCATTAAATATTTTATCATATTTTTCACCGTCATTGGCGTCTAAATTGCCAATTATGCTCTTTAGGATTGTTCCTAAACCGTTTATAATGCCTCTTTTAGTTCTATTTGTACTGCTCCTAATATTAACCATTTCTAATTTGTCTTTTATTTATTTCCTTTGTATAGTTTATAAATTTACAGAAATTATTTATTGATCTAATTTTGTTAACATTATCTCCTATTATATCTTCTAACTTATATCTACTTATATTACTTTCATTTATTTCTTCAAGTATGTCATTGTAGTAATTGTGAGTAGAGTGTAATTGTTCTAGTAATGGGTTTAACTGATAGTAGTGTATCAATGTGTGTGTTGTAGTCTGGAGTCTAGCTGTTCCCATGTTTACTGGTAGTATGCCTGGATTGTGTGTTATGTTCTTGATCTCAAATCCTTGAGTGAGGATTGTGAGGGATCTGGAACAGTTTCGTTGATTTTATTAGGTTTTATTTTTCTGGGGCGTTTAATATTGGATATGTGTACTTTATTTTATATGTTATAATGTCTGGTTGTTGTAGTCGCTGTTTTCAATTTATTATTTATTGTTTCAATAGTTTCCTTCTTATACCTGTCTTTAGTTTTGCTCATTTTTTGTTTGTCCTTTGGGATGTCGGGGGGTGTTTCCCGATTCTTATTTCTATTTCCTAGTATCTTACTTTTAGTCAGTTCACATTGATTTCTGATTTGTTGGTATAGTAGTTTAGTTTTCTATCTGTGGTTGGTGATGTAATTATTAATGAGTTGTTTCTCTAAGTTCATTTCGAAAATAGGTTTTGTGTATATGTGTCCGTGTAGAGTTTCGAAAGGAGTGAGTTTTGTTACTGAATGTATGCTGTTGTTGTAGGCTAATACTGCATAATTTACTTTTGTTTCTAAGTTGTCCTTTTGTAATTCTTCTCTGTCTTTTAGTAATCTTATATGTTCGATTAAGGTGGAATAGAAACTTTCAGCGATCCCGTTGGATTCCGGATGTTGTGAGCTAATTAGATGTAAGTTTATCTTATGTAAGTCCAGTAGTTCTTTTATTATAGAATTGTTGAATTGTAGTCCATTGTCTGAAATAATTTGTTCAGGTAATCCGTAGTGCGTGAAGTGTTTAATTAGTTTGTCCGCAATTTCTAGTCCTTGTCCTGATTTTAGTTTATAAACTTGTGCAAATTTGGAAAATGGGTCAATTATTGTTAGGAATTTGTTTCCGTCTAAGGACTGGCTGTCTATGTGCAATATTTCAAAGGGTCTGGTTGGGGTAGGTGTGTGGTCAAATTTAGGTTTGATTGGTACTCTGTCGTATTTGGTTCGTAAACAAATGTCACATTGGTTTATGTATTGTTGGATTGTTTCCTTCATGTTTGGCCAGTAGTACGTCCTTCTAATTTTATTGTAAGTCTCCTCTATTCCTCGGTGATTCGTCTTCCCTGTGTGGTAGTTTTCTATTCTTTCCTCGATTTCGTCTTTGTCCTCTATGTCTATTAATTTTTGTGTGAATTTTACAAACATAATTTCTGAGTCCTTAAAATGATTCATTACGGTGGCTGTGAATGGAGTGTAGAAGTCGTTTTCAAAGTACAGTCCGTATTTTGTTCTTGGTCGCACGTATTCTTTTATGAATTCTATTATGTCCTTCTCTAAATTGTTTTCTGAAATTTCTGTTAATATTCTTGTTTTTGTATTAAATAACTTTTTTATTTTAGGTTCCCTGGGTTCACATTTCACAAGTGATAGGATTATTTGGTTGTTGCTAAAGTTTACTGGGCCGTCAATTATTGGAATCGTTCGTATTGTGCTTCCGTAAATTTTGAATGTATTGTCATGTCACTTTCTTCATCTTCTATATTCTGTAAGTCGTTATTTTCTCTGTCCGTTGAGCCTTGGTTTACTATTAGAGATTCATTGTCACTATCGTTTGGCTCTATTAATTGTGTTTCTTCTTCTATTACGTTCTTATTTATTGCTGTTTTGTTTTTGCAGTATTTTGTAATTAAGTCTTTGATAAATTTGTCGGATCGTTAGTGGTTTGGTCAGTAAGCAAAGTTTTTTATAAATTTTCTGTAGTAGCCTAATAGTCCGAGTAATGCCTTAATTTGTTTAGTGGTCTTTGGAATAGGGAAGTCTAGTTTGGCTTTAATTTTGTTTGGGTCCGGTTTTACTCCGTCTGGTGTTATGATATGGCCTAAGTAGCCTACTTCTTTTTTACAGAATTCGGTGTTGACGAGTTGTATCTTTAGGTTTGCCTCCCTTAGTCTAGAGAATACGTTTTTTTAAGTCTTTTGCGTGTTCTTGTAAACTTGTACTGAATATAATTAAGTCGTCTAAGTAAACTCTGCAGTTTTTTAGTCATAATAGTACTGAATTCATTACGCGTTGAAATGTTCGGGGCCTATTTCGTAAACCAAATGGCATTCGGAGAAATTCAAAGTGTCCATTTTCCGTGCTAAATGCTGTTTTCTCTATACTTTTGGATTCTATCTCAACTTGATGAAATCCTGATGCTAAGTCGATTATGGAAAAATAATGACATCGTCCTAGTTTGTCCAGTAATTCCGTTATATTGGGTATGGGATAAGGGTCGTCTATTGTTTTTTCATTTAGTTTCCTGTAATCTATTACTATGCGCCATTTCTTTTGTCCTGATGCGTCTAGTTTTTTGGGGTACGATCCATACCGTGGAATTCAACGGTGAATGGGAGTGACGTATTATTTTTTGGTTTAACATGTCCGTAATTTGTCGGTTGATTTCTTCTTCATGCACTTCCGGGTATCGATATGTTTTCGTGTATACAGGTATCTCATCTGTGGTATTTTACAGTGTTTTATTTTGTTGGTAAACGTTAAGTTTTTGCCTTTAGTGTAAAAAATGTCTTTGTATTCGTCTACCAATCTTTCAATTGTCCGTCTTTCTTCTTCGTTCATATGGTTTGTTCTAATTTGTTCTACGCGTATTTCCTCGTAGGTTTTATTTTTGAAATTTGTTTTTTTATTAACTATAAAATTATTTAGGTTCATTGATAATGCTACAATATGCAGTGGATTTCTTTACTTTATTATCTCTTCTTGGATTGCGGCTTTACCAATATTCATTTGAGGAAGAACCCTTCTCCGTTTTCCAGGTGTTTTATTTTTAAATTAATTATTTTGTTCTCTAAAGGCTTTAGCCTAAATGTTTTAATGATATTGCAATTTGCATTTTTATTTATACCGAGTTCTTTTCCTAAGTGTTCCTGGTTTTTATAATAATGAATGGGTAGTTCGTTCCTTTGAGAGTAACATATGTTCTTTTCAAAATCGATTTTTAGTTTTAAATTTTTTATAATATCTAAGCCTAGTAATAGGTCAAATCCGTCATGAAAATCAAACAAGTAAAATTGTAGTTTCATATTGTTTTTATTAGTTAAGCTTGGTAAGTTGAAAATTGTGCTATGTTTTTCCTTTGACGTTCATGTGTAGTCGTTACTTCGAACGGGGTTTCTAACAGTTTAGTCTTGTAGTACTCTGTAGGTATATGTTTTTTTATGAATGATTTCGTACTTCCTGTATCTATAAGTATTTTTTGTCTCGATGTCGGTTATACGATATACGGTAAGTCATTGCTTTCGTACTTAGGTTCATTATATAGTAGTTTCTTCTGGTGAGCCTCCCTCTAAAAATGAATTTCGTTCGACTTGTGTTTCGTTATTTGTGTCTCGTCTTTTTGAGTGTTGCTTTGGTTATATGTTGGATAGTTGTGCCGTGATGTATTTCTGGTAGAAATACTCATAGGAGTAGGTACGGTTGCTGGGAGTATTGATTATGTGGTAAATGACCTCTAATTGTTTGTTGTGGGATTTGGTTGTTTCTGAGTAGGTTTAATCTTTCTGAATCTGAATCTATCTGAATAGGTTTAATATTTCTGTGTTTGGGAAAAGTCAATTTTGAGGATTGAATCTTGGTTTAAATTGTTGGGATTTAACAAGTTTTGGATTCGTTGTACGGTTAAATTGATTAGTGGATTTTTGTACGAATTGTGTTATGACTTTATATTGAAAGTCATTTGTCAACATGGAAAGTGCCGTATTTAAGTCCTGAGGATTTTTGGATTTCATAATAGATCCTATGGGTTCATGTAGTCCTTTCAATAATGTACGGAGAGTAAGCCCTCTCGCGTATTCACTTAATATGCGCGCTTCTGCGGCTGATTACTTATTTTTGAACTAACTCAACATTAAATTTAATATACCTTGTATTCTTCGGTAAAATTATAATGGTGTCTGTTCCTTGTTTTAAGCTAACTAGTTCTGCGTTTAATGTATAACCGTCTCTCTCTTGTCTGAATATGTGTTTATTAATACTTGTCTTAATTGGTCGAATGTCGAGAATTCTGAGTTATGTACAATTAGTGCGGCTGGGCCTTTAATTTTTGCTAAGATTGAGGATTGTATTTATTCTGAAAGTCATTGAGGTCCGCGCTTCCAAATCGTGTCACTAATTTTGTTGTTATTTCGAGAAACCGTGCAAGTAGTTCTGGTTCCCCATTAAAGTCTGGTATCATGTCAATGTATTCCTTTTTTAGTTCTTGTCTAGCAATTTTGTCAAATTAAGGTGCAAAATAAAATCAAAAATATTTCAGATAATCTAGGAGATAGTTTAAGTTAATATTTAATTAAAGATTTTAAATAGGTTTTTTTTCAAATTGGTTAATATTATAGAGTTTGTTTATTTACATTACCCAAATTGTAATTTTCATTGGTAGGTTAGTTCTATGAACTGTTGATACAGTAGCGATTTTATATGCACTAAAACCACCTAGAATTTTCCGAACGACTGCGCCAGTTATAAAACTAATTGCTTTTAGTTACTTTTAAAAACAGTTTATTTTATTTATTATAACAATTATTATTAATTACATTTTTATTAATTATTATTAATTCGCAAGTAAACAATTCTTATAATATTTAATCATCACCTAAACTCTAGAATTAAATCTGAGTGCAAATAGCGGGTTAATAATTTATATTTTGGGTACAGCGCACCCACAGGTAAACTCGAGCTCCCCACCACACACACCCACTTACACCTGAACATTCAACACCTTACAGACGACTACACACACTGCACGAACAAGTACACGCACTCGTTGAGAGCTCGGAGTATAAATACCTCTCCCTCGTGCTTGCCGGCACGAGGCTTTGGGGCTAGGGTGGAAAAGGGGATCCTGGGCGTTGAGGGAGACGACGACCTGCGGGCGTCCGATCCCAACACACGTCTTTGGCCTTGGCTTCACCCGAGAGCCCTACCCGGAGGATAGCCCGACTCCGGGAAGGCTAGGGAATTCCGCCTCAGGTGGGTTCCTAGGGTTAGGAAGGGGGCCGCGGGGGCACGGGTCGGTACCTCGGTGCCGGAACGCTGCCTTCCGTGGCACCGGACTATGTCGTGGTGCGATGATCTACCCGGAAAGTAACCGGGTCCAATTGAGCGTCCGTGGAGGCGGGACCACGTGCCACGATGAACCCTATTAATACCCTAACATGGATATTAAAACTAATCTTTCCGAGCACTGCCCGTGCTCTACCAACCCAGACACCCAATCCCAAACAATTCCTAATACCGTACAATCCCTCCAACTTTCCCAATCACCACTCCCTACATCCCTTACTCCTTCTCAAATCCCCGCACTATCTACAGCAGTCACCCAGGCAAAGGACCAATGCATGGACAAGGATAACACTAATTCGGACACTGTTACTGCACCCAAGGGATACACAGTAACACTAGAACCTTTCGCTCCACTCTCTCCACCCCGGAAGAAAGTCAGGAGCAACAGTAATAGAGGCGTTGATAAGAGCAATAAATTGTTCATCAATTTGGAAGAAGACAACTGGGCGCGATACTTCCTCATTAGGAAAAGAGAAGGTAACTTTTCTACCAGCTGCTCCTTCAAACTGAATAAAGATATAAGAACCATTATAGGAAAAGCAAAGAGCATTAAGAAATTATCAGATGGTTCCATATGCATAGAGGCTGAAACACGCGCACAAGGGGAATTGATAAAATCTATTAAAGTACTTGACGGGATAGAAGTTGAAGTAAGTCTACATGGACGACTCAACACCTCTCAGGGAGTCATCACATGTAGAGATTTTCTAAATAGTACCGTAGAAGTTATTAAAGAAGGCCTAATCGACCAAGGAATTATTGAGGTAAGGAGGATCAAGAGGAGGCAAGGAGAACGTTTGATAGACACAGCCTCCCTTGTTCTTACTTTTGACAAACCGAGACCTCCTACATCAATAGAAGCTGCCTTTTATAACCTCAAAGTGCGTCCATACATCCCATCACCTATGCGTTGTTTCAACTGTCAAAAATATGGACACACTTCACAGAGATGCAAAGCTTCAGAACCAGTTTGTCTGTGTGGGCAAAAACCCCACGAAGGAGACTGTGTTCCACCGATCAAATGCCCTAATTGTGGAGGAGACCATATGGCTAAAGCAGCTGTATGTCCAATTTTAATTAAGGAAAAGGAGATTCAAAAGATAAAAACTCTGCAACAGCTGCCTTATAATGAGGCTAGAGCAATAGTAGACTCGAAGTCCTTTGCTGTACCACAGATCTCCTTCGCAGAAAAAACGAAGACAAAAGGTTTTACTTTTACAGCAGGGCAAGATAAACTTGACACAGGAAACGCCAAACAAACCACCCCTCCAACATTAAGAGAACAAATGATCACAGTTGGAGAAATCCGCCCTATCAAAACACAAGGGCTATCCGCCCCTCTTGGGGTACAGGTAGCAGGAAAGCTACCGAATGTCACACCCTCAACATCCATGGAGGGTGTGAGTAAGATGGAGCAATCTCCATTCATACAACCGGGGAACCCCTGGGTGACGGTTGGTACGTCACGCAGATCCCCAAGACGGTCAAAAAGAAAAACAGGAGATAACCTAATTCCCAATCTCCAGATCCGTCGGTCACCACGCCCTAAAACGGCGGCGCTAGTGGCAGACATCTCTGAGTCGGAAGGAGATCCCCCTTCTGACTGTCCCAGACCACAAAGAACTAGAGGCAGGCCTAAAGGAAAGGTCATGGATAATAGAACAGATTAATGTTGTAACCTGGATCTTTCTCTAGCTTCAGGGGTTCTTTGGTTGAAGAAATACACCACTTAATGATTTTTGGTTCATCCATATATTTTCAAGAATAAGTGAGATACCTTATGTAACTTAGGCGAAACCATACAAAACTCAGACAAACACCAGCCAAACACCAACGCTGGGCGGTGACGAAATTTTCCCTGTTAAGGTATTGTCCTGAGGACCAGTTACTGACCTTCAAAAATTCGTCTATGAAAGATACGAAACTTTTGGTTTTACCCTTCTAACGTACTCAAGAAAAATTGAAATAGTGGGAACCGTTATCCGCTTCCTTGCGCAGTCGTATATTCGAAAATAGAAATTTTAAAAATTGATTGCAGAGTGCAGCACCAGACGAACGGCCTCTCTAGCGGAGGAAAGAGGTACCACGAGAGCCGTTACACACCCCCTCCCAGCGGAGAAGCTCGTTCGGGTGGTCGAAATGGTTTTAACTTGGAAGGATGCCATAATCCAAGCAACCTCCCAGTCGAATCTTTTAATTTGCAGGATCCGCCAGCTGTTACGGAAGTAACCGTATATGGACCCTCATACTTGGGATTTAGCTTGGCAGCCAGTTTGTTAGCGGCCGAAGACAACTGAAAAGTCTTTTTAAGTACCAAATCTCCTGGTCGAAAATTATTTGGGTGACGCCTCATATTATAACGGCGACACTGGGCCATACTAGCTTTAAGAGAATTTTCCTCAGCAATATGATGTATCTCCGGCAATTTGCTTATTTTAGTGGCCCAGGAAGCTATTCCGCCCTCACTATTTTTGAGAATATCCTCTGGTGCACCCCCATTTACTGGCCTTAACTCCCTACCGAAATTAAGGAAAGCTGGACTGAACTTTGTGGAATCTTGTATAGCAGAGTTTATGGCAAATTGGATCTCTCCCAGTCGGTCGTCCCAACGTTGGTGTTTTTCCCCAAGATACGTCACGATAAGTTGCTTGATATTCCGATTCGACCGCTCAGTTGGGTTTGCCTGAGAGTGGTAGAAAGGGGTCGTTTCCCTTCTAATCCCAAACTCTCCTGCCACCTTGTCTATGAGTTTACTAACAAAGTTCTTTGCGTTATCTGAAATCAGTTTATGTGGTGCTCCAAATCTATAGAGGATTCGAGACTTCAGTTCGGAGATAATAATAGAAGATGTCGCTTTCCTAATGGGACATAGCTCTACCCACCTACTAAATGTATCTAGAAACACCAGCAAGTATACGTTGCCTCGCGAACTTCTGGGATAGGGTCCCATAATATCTACTGAGACGATCTCCCATGGCTGTTGATTATAACGAGGATACATTAGTCCTCGTGGGGGAGTGTTAGGAGGTTTCACCTTTTGGCATACCTCACAACGACTAACGTATTGGCTAATATCCCGGTAGAATCCAGGCCAATAATACAACCTGCTAACTCTGGCATATGTCTTATCGACTCCCAGGTGACCCGCCTGCGGGATATCGTGGTTGTCATGCATTATCTGTTTCGAAGATGACGAGGAATGACGACCTTCCATTCTTCACTAGGGTTTTCAAGTTCACCCTTCAAAGGATTTTTCCGATGGTACAGTAAATGACCATTTTGAACCGACCACCGCGGATGGTCTACCGGAAACTTTTGGACCTGGTACACTTTCCGATTATACCACTCGTCGGGAGATACCAAAACGTCTGGAGAGGAGTCAGGCACGCGAGAAGTATTGGGGGTTGACGAAGGAATAACCCCGGTGACTAGCGTGGCTATACGCGATAACGCGTCGGCAACGGTATTAAGTTTACCCTTACGATATTCGACTTGAAAGTCGTAAGGTTGCAAGCGAAGGGCCCATCTAGCCAATCGACCTGAAGGGTTTTTCAAATTTAGCAACCATTTTAAACTCGCGTGATCCGTAATAACCTTAAACTGATATCCTTCCAAATAATGCCGATTCTTTTCGATGCCAAATAAAACAGCGAGACATTCCTTTTCTGTTACACTATAATTTCGTTCGGCCGGGCTCAAACTGCGGGAGCTAAAAGCAATCACCCTTTCTTCACCGTTTTGTATTTGGGTCAATACAGCTCCAAGGCCTGTGTCACTTGCGTCGGTTTGTAAGGAAAAGGGCTGGTCGAAATCTGGCCTAGCTAAAATAGGAGCTTCGGTAAGGGCCTTTTTTAGAGCCTGGAAGGAGGATTCTTGCTCCTCCGACCAGTGCCATCGCGTTTTCCGTTTCAGTAATGCAGTCAATGGCGAGACGACTGTAGAGAAGTCTTTTATAAACCTCCTATACCATCCCGCCATTCCTAAAAACCTACGAAGTTCTTTAACATCGCTGGGTGGTGGAATTGACTTGACTGCTCTAACTTTCTCGGGATCAACGCTCATACCTTCCTTGTTAACCCGGTAGCCTAAGTATCTGACCTCCTTACAACCGAACTCGCACTTTTCAGGGTTGATACGCAAGCCGGAAGCTTCCAACCTTTGGAAAACTGCCTTCAGCATTTCCAAATGTAATTCAAAAGTTGGCGTACAAATTAAAATGTCGTCCAAAAATACTACCACGTATGGATAGAGGTCGGGACCGAAGATTGAGTCTGCTAATCTTTGAAAGGTAGCGGGTGAATTGGTTAGCCCAAAGGGCATAACCTTGAACCGAAATAATCCTCTACCCGGTACCGTGAAAGCAGAAATGTCTTTACTGTTTTCATCCGCTAGAGGAACTTGCATAAACGCTTGTCGAAGATCAAGTTTGGACAGATATCTCGCTAGTCTGAGTCCGTCCAAAAGAGAAGTCATGTTGGGCATGGGATAGGAATCTTTGGTAGTAACTTGGTTTACCTTACGAAAATCGATACAGAAACGATAACTATTTTCCTTACGTACCATTACCACTGGAGAGGACCACGGAGATTGGCAAGGCTCTACTAGACCTTCCTCTACCATCCTATCTAACTCCTGCTGCATAGCCTCGAGTACTTTCGGGGAGTAGTGATATGGGCGTTGCTTGATAGGTTGAGCATCCTTCACATCTATCTTATGAGTTATGCGAGTCGTTAGCCCCGGAGAATCTTGAAGAAGTAATAAGCCTTCCTTTACGACTTGATCCAGATCTCTTTTTTCAGATGTCTGAAGTGGACAGACTCCACATATATTGGATATAGTGCCCTCGGAAGGCGTCCCCAAGGGTGGAACATCTTTACGAAACGAGAAGAGATGATTAGGATCCTCTTCAAACCACCAGATCGCTTCACGAAGATTGGTGCATATGCCAGCTCCAATGCAAAAGTCTAATCCTAATAAAAATTTTAGAGGGAGGGATGGCAGAACATATAGGTTTGTGCGAAACGTCCTTTCGCCAACTGTAATCGGGACCAAGAATTGTTCCAAAATATTATCGGTACTACCGTTGGCGACACAGACCTTAAACTCGGGAACTGACTCGGCAGCATATCCCAGTTGTAGGAGAACTTTTACCCCTTCCGGCCCAGCATAAGAAATACTGGAACCAGGGTCAAACAGAGCTAGGAGGGCTAAGTCACTCTCGCAGTTATCTTTTCCTATATGGAAGTCCATATATAGCTGTTTTGGTAAAGGAGCTACCTGTTGCGATAATGATGTGCGACGGGAAGTTAAAGGAATTTCTTCCTTACCAGACCATACGGTACTGGGAAAGACGACAAGAGATGAAGAGGGATGAGAGAAGATACGCTGGAAAAGACCATTATTTGGTGAGGGTCTAATAAGGTGAGGGTCAGCAGAGACTACGGGAATAGGACCGACCCTTACTTCCGATTCCCTACCCCATTTTCCGGAGTACAATTTAGGCAGGAATGTATGGAAACTCCTGGGCTACCGCATCGATAGCAGAATAACTTCCGAGGTAGATGACATCTGGAATATACATGAGATCCACCACAGTTCCAACACTTTAATTTCTGTTTGGGTTCACCAGGTGTTATAATCTGCGGCTCTTCAGGGACACTTCTCCCGGTTGGGTTTATACCGTTTCCCTTACTAGAAGGGGCTTTATGCGTTGAGTTGGATTTGCCTTCGGCAGGAAGTGTCTGAGTTCTCCATTGGTCGGTGAGGGGATTTAGTTTGGCTGCAACAGTGGTCTCGGCCGCGCAACAACGAGTGGGAACTACACTAAATATCCCAGCAGGCTCTTTCCTAGTAGTAGAATGACGATTATTCTTAGATGACCTAACGGGCTGGGATTTCTCCTGAGTGTTAGGTTTACCCGAACTACCATCTTGTGCCATCATCTCACCAACTCTTGCACGTTCGGTGACGAAATCGACCAAATTACGATAGGTAGGGATTTCTTTAGACTTCCTCCCATCTTCAAACGCTCTTCTGGTTCCCGGATCTAGATTCGAAAGAGCTAGATGAAGTTTAATAAAATCACCCATGTCTTCTATACCTAAGGCCGATAATGCATTGAAATTATTTTCATGTGCGGATAAAAATTTCTGTAAATTATTGGATGATGAATTAGTTAAGGGGGTAAAACTCGTAATTTCCTTGATATAAAAGTTAGCGAGTCGTCTTTTATTTTGATAGCGAGATACCATTACTTCGTAAGCGAGAGGATAATTGGCTTCTTCCAGGGAGAACCCAGAGATAAGTGATAGGGCTTCGTCACGTAAACAACTGCGTAAATAATGAAATTTTCTTATCGTCGGTAAAGAGGGTTCTCTATGAACCATAGAATCAAACAAAGAATAAAATCCACTCCACTCCTCTAATTTACCGGAGAATATAGGTAAATCAATTTTTGGAAGCTCCGGAGAGACGGAAGATGAAGTGGTGGGCACAACCACCGGTTTTACCTCACCTGGATGGCTTGCTCTTACCGCTCGGAAATAGTTAGCTTTAGTGGTATCCACTAAATCGATAAATGAGTTCTGCACTTGCACCGTTTGGATCTTATTTTTAGCTTCCTGAACGGTAGCATTATAGATCCGAATGTTGGACTGCAGAGTTTCGAACCTTGACTCATAGTTGACTAGGCGGTCATAAATAGGTTTGAAGTCGGCTGCGGTTTCACCACTTAAAGATTTGGACTTTGTGAAAATCGTCTGGACCGCTGCAAAAATATCTTCTCTTTCCGCTATAAGAACAACCGGGTCATCCATTGTCGGAAAAGAAATAGTAACTGACAAGTTAAAGTATAGTCTAGCAACAGGAGACAAAGAGACAATAGGGAAGTTTCCCTAAAACCCCGGTAAGCAACCTTTACAGAAAACAACAAATGCAAATTAAAAAAACTTAGATATAACTAAAATAATCGTAAATATAAGCTAAAATCGTAAATCGTAAATAATATAACTAAAATATAAGCTAAAGAATGTAAACACACTATAAAGTAAATTGAATTAATTATAAAACAAAGCCTATTTTATTACTTCTAGTTAGAATCTGAAATTCAAATCAATATCAATGTATGTATGTAAATCTTCAATGTATGTAATAAATCTTCATATAATTTTCTATAAGATTAGATGAATGTGAGTTTCGGCAATTAATTATTACAGCTTTTATAATTTGAAATTTTCAAAGTATTAAACCATACGTTTATCTACTTATAAGAAAAAATGAATGAATGAATACTATCACAACGAAATACTTTTTAACTTATCTATAAAAGATGTTTAAGAATCTGAATATTATCCAGACAAGAAACTAAAATTTCAAACTGAGTTTCAATTTTACGAGATTCCAATTCTTCTTTTTTTTCTCAATGTTATAGATTATAAATTTTTCCAAAAATAAAAGGTGTTTCTTAATTGGATTCAGTTATTATGTCACTCTGATGTCTTTTAGTTACGCCAAGTGAAGAAAAATCATAAATGAAAGTAATTACGAATAATAGTAATGTTTTTTCTTTTAAATCCATATATATATATATATATATATATAAAACGATAAAGATCGCTTTGATACAAATCAAGTGAACGAACTAAAACATCAAAGTTATCTCTAACTTCGAGTAGACTTCGTACTTACTGACTGCAATAACAAAACTACTAATCTTTCTGAATTTATATTCTTTTCTAGTACTACTCTCTTTAAATATTTACACTTTCTATAATATGCTAAACTAAGTTTGCAATAAAAATTTAAAGATAGTCGCTAATAAAAATAGTATATTATTATTATTAATTTATTTGAAGAACAAATAAATGAGAAAAGATTTCAATAAATTTTTAATTTTAAACCCAATGATCACCTCAAAATTATTATTGAATCTAATTAATTTCTTTTCAAATTTTCACGATAATTAGTTTTAAATAAAATTACACTTAAAAATTTTCTTATTTACTGTTCACAGTTTTAACTAAGGTTTAATCTGAACAATAATTTGGTTTTTTTCGGTTGAGAAGAAGACTTATCTTATTAAAGACGTAACCTCTTTCTTATTCTGGAAAATCCATTTTCTATTCCAGTCCCTGTTCGGGCGCCATAATTATTTGTGTAACCTGGATCTTTCTCTAGCTTCAGGGGTTCTTTGGTTGAAGAAATACACCACTTAATGATTTTTGGTTCATCCATATATTTTCAAGAATAAGTGAGATACCTTATGTAACTTTGGCGAAACCATACAAAACTCAGACAAACACCAGCTAAACACCCACGCTGGGCAGTGACGAAATTTTCCCTGTAAAGGTATTGTCTTGAGGACCATTTACTGACCTTCAAAAATTCGTCTATAAAAGATACGAAACATTTGGTTTTACCCTTCTAACGTACTGAAGAAAAATTGAAATAGTGGGAACCGTTATACGCTTCCTTGCGCAGTCGTATATTCGAAAATAGAAATTTTAAAAATCGATTGTAGAGTGCAGCACCAGACGAACGGCCTCTCTAGCGGAGGAAAGAGGTACCACGAGAGCCGTTACAATGTACAAAGCAATATATAAAACGTACAATATGTGTATGTATTCACTCCATACCTTGACAATTTGTACATACTTGCATGTAATAGATCTGTATATATGTAAATATATATTAATATTAAAGTTCTCGTCTTTCATGTACATATATTTAAATAGAATTGTACATAGTTGCCTACCTGTTGATAGATGTGTTGGTGTATATTTATATGTAATATTTGTCTACCCTATTTGTTATTATCAGGGCATTATCAATAGAACTGTTGTTGGAAAAGATGATCATGATATATTACCATGAGTGAATGCATCATTCAGTGGAATATGCGCGGCTTCGTGAGTCATCTAGAAGGTCTGAGAAGAATTATAGCAGCACATAGTCCTGTAGGTATATGCCTGCAAGAAACAAAGTTACGCCCGGAGAACCCTCCAAGGATTCCCGGATATCACACCTTCAGCAAAGAGGTACAACCAGCACTTGGAGGAAGGGCGCACGGTGGTGTGACCGTCTGCATACGCGAGAACATTCATTGCAGAAGAATAATAATTAACACTAATTTACAGGTTGTTGCAGTGCGCATAGAAACATTACAAGTAACACTGGCAAGTATCTACTTACCAGATTTTTCTTGGAGGAAAAGTGATCTGGAGCATCTGCTCGCCCAACTCCCTGCACCGTTGATATTGATGGGGGATTTCAATTCCCACAATCCGTTGTGGGGGTCAGCAACTACTGATGCACGGGGCAGAGCCCTTGAAGAAGTAATTGACAATACCAACCTCATTATCCTCAATAATGGTATGGCTACACACTTAAATGAGTACTCAGGAACATTTAGTGCAATAGACTTATGTGTAGTGTCGCCATCTCTTGCTGCTAATCTGGAATGGAGCACTATAGAAGAATTGTATCATAGTGATCATTATCCAATTTTAGTAAAAACTTCTATTGCTAGATCATCTTATAGAACTCCGGTAAAATACGACACAAAGAGAGCCAATTGGCATGCCTTCTCTAGTAGACTAGTACCTCCTCCCTTCACAGGTAGTGTTGAAACTGATACAAAGAATTTTACAGAAGCTATAGTGTATGCTGCCGAAGGTGTCGTGCCAAGAATCGGAGGCTGCATCCCCAGACCTCCCGTCCCTTGGTGGACTCCTGAGTGCAAAAGAGTCAATGCAGCAAAAAAACAGGCCTTTAACCGATTTAAAAGGTACCCTCCGATGAAAACTTAATTAATTTTAAAAGGCTTAGAGCTAGAGAGAAACATATTATAAGAACCGCAAAGAAGACCACACTTGCTTCCTACATAAATATACTTAAAACGTCGTCGACGCTTAAGGAAGTCTGGAACAAAATAAAAGCGCTTACTGGGGCAAGGAAGTTTCAACAAATACCAGCGCTCAAAATAAATGATATCATAGTGACTGAAACAGAAGAAGTTGCTCGACATCTTGCCAAATATTTTGCTGAAGTGTCTAGTTCAGAAGCTTATAATAGTGAATTTCTGAGAAAGAAAAAAGCAACTGAACAGCAGCCTCTCAATTTTGATGCCATCAATGAAGAAGCTTATAATGCCCCGCTAACAATGAATGAGTTAGAAAATGCCCTAAAGAGGACTGGAGACTCTGCCCCAGGCAAAGATGGTATCCCATATGGAATGATCAAGCACCTAAATAATGCTGGAAACGAGTTTCTACTTCGGCATTATAATCATATATGGGAGACTGGCCAATATCCGGATGATTGGCGTGAGGCAGTTGTAATTCCGATCGCAAAAGAAGGTAAAGATCCAAGCTGTCCCTCGAGTTATAGACCGATCTCTTTAACAAATTGCTTGAGTAAGATCCTTGAGTCTATTGTAAATCAAAGGCTGGTGCATTGCTTAGAAACAAGAGGACTTTACAGCAAATACCAGGCTGGTTTTCGTAAACATTACTCCACACTTGACCAATTGGGCTCCCTTGAAACATATGTACAAACAGCATTCATGCACCGAGAACATGTTTTGGCCGTTTTTTTCGACCTAGAGAAAGCCTTCGACACTACTTGGAGGTACGCAATACTGCAAAAGTGCTATGACTGGGGACTCAGAGGAAACATGCCAAGATTTATTCGCAGTTTTTTAGAGAGACGTAAATTCAGAGTAAGGTTGGGATCCCTCCTGTCCGACCTTCACTATTTTGAAAATGGAATACCGCAAGGGTCAGTACTTAGTACGACACTGTTTACAATTGCAGTCAATTGCCTGGCAGAAGTAATACCTGAACCTCTACAGATATCACTATATGTAGATGACCTTGCTATATACCTGTCAGGGAAAGATCAAGTCGAAGTCGGAGCAACCGTTCAAAATGCTATAAATAGAGTAGCTGCTGAGGCTAATCAGTACGGTTTCAGATTTTCTAGAACTAAGACTGTCTGCTTGCATTTTTGTAAGTTAAGGCACGAACACAGCCCTCCAACCTTGTACTTAGAAGGCACACCACTTATGTACAAAGAAAAGGTCCGATACCTAGGCCTGATCTTCGATGAACGACTATCGTGGCAGGAGCACTTACGTACAACATATATTAAAGCCAAGAGAACCCTGGACCTACTGAAATTTCTTGGAAATTATAAATGGGGTATGGAACAAAATATTCTTAAAAAAATATTTATAACAATGACGCGCTCAAAATTAGAATATGGTGCTCCTATTTACAACTCTGCCCGTAAGTCGCACCTGAAAATCATAGATAAAGTATATAATGAAGGACTCAGATTAATCACTGGTGCATTCCGAACAAGCCCATTAAAAAGTTTGTACGTAGAATCAGGAATACTACCACCTAATTTAAGACGGGAGCAATTAACGCTTACCTATGCTACCGGCATATGGGGAAAACCTAATCACCCAATGTTCGCTACTATGTTCGAAAGCACTAATCTCGATGATTTTCGTAAGCAACGAACGCGAACAAGGCCCCTAGGAGTCAGGACCCAAGAATTTTTAGAAGCAGAGGGAATACAACTCGGACCGGTAGAGGGATGGGATATTGCCTCCATCCCCCCTTGGCGAATAACCCCTGCATGCATTCATTTGGATTTAGCGGCTCATAAAAAGGAGGAAACCCTTCCTACCATCTATAGGCAGAAATTATTGAATATCCTGAACAACCATGAAGAATACCGACCCATATTCACAGATGGATCGAAGATAGATGGAGGAGTGGGGAGCGCCTTGTACACAGATGGAATTACCCTGATGTGGACACTTCCTCACTATGCAACTGTATATACCGCGGAACTATATGCTATCTGCGAGGCCCTGCGGTTATCATTAAACGAAAACTATAGAAAAGTAATGCTACTAACAGATTCTTTAAGCGCACTTACAGCTCTCCAGGATGTTTTCTCTTCAGATCCACTGGTAAGAAAAGCCTACAATCTGCTGACTGAATTGAATGCATGTGGCCAAAGAGTCATATTCACATGGGTACCGGGACATATTGGGATATCTGGCAATGAACGAGCAGACGACGCGGCCAAACGAGCCGCTTCCAGTGACTTAGAAGAAGGTATCCGTGTGCGACCTACTGATGTGCAAATGTATATGAAACGAATAATATTAAGAAAATGGCAAGACCAATGGAACCGCACAAATGAGAAATTACAAGAAATAAAACCAAGCGTACAAAAACCTATAATGGAGAATCTTCCACGACGCGAGACAGTAATACTAACAAGACTACGAATTGGACATACACGGGTGACTCATGGGCACCTATTAACAGGTGAAAGAAAACCGAAGTGCCCAATGTGCCGAGAAAGATTAACAGTGGCACATATACTGGAAGGTTGTCAAGCTCTGCGAGAACATAGAGAGCGAGCAGGCTTGACAGATAACTTACGTTTAATATTAAAAGAGGGTTCTCCGTTTATAGGAGGGCTATTTTCTTATTTGAAGAATGTTAATCTGTATCATAGAATTTAAGTTCAGATAGGTTAGGATTTTAGTAAAAGGGGAGAGGAATATCAAGTACTCCCCCCTCCCGAGTGAATAATGTATGAATGTATTTATTAGCAAGAGAGTGAGAGTGAATGTATTTAGGCTAAGCGTGAACGTGAAATGTGTGTATTTATTAGCGAAAATGTTTGAATGATTGCTTAGGTTAGAATTTTAACAGGGGGTGAAGGAAAGTTTGTTAAAAGTACTTCACTCCCAAATTTATATTTTAGTTTCTTTGGAAATTATTGCTGAAATTTGTATACCCGCTCTATTTCAATTTGTTGCGGTCTGTGAAATATATTCTCGGTTTTTCGGGTTACTGAGGGTGGCTCTCTTATAGACAGTATTGGTGTAATTAGAATTGGTGTAAAAAAAAAAAAAATAAATAAATAATAATAATAATAAAGTGTTATAGGGGATGGTGGAACCTCACCCCATCCCATCCCATATAAGAAAGGAAAAGGAAAAGATGGCACAAATATACCACCGTCGTTTTCCTCACCCATCGACTGGTTTCGATGGTATTGTGTTGGAGGATGATGGTTGAATTAACAACTGGACTCCTCACAACTTCCCTTGGAAGTTCTGATGGACGTTGCAGACACCTCTAGTGCCATCCCAGATTATGAAGAAAAATCATAGATATGGCGCTAATGGCCTGCGATGTCGATGCGCCAAAAAAAAAAAAAAAAAAATTATTTGGGGATATTCTTGTAGTAATTTAATTATTTTTTCTTTATCTTCTTCATTCATATGATTAGTTCTAATTAAAGTAGGGATTTCATTTAAGACAGCATCACCGGACATTTCGAGACAATTGGTCATTACTATGTCGGGGATATCTGTACAAATTTCTTGTGGTTCGTCAATATCCATATGTTCGGGGTAAATGGCCATTACTTCTTTGGATTCAACTTCGCATGGAATTTTATTATTAACAATATCATATAATCCTTCTTTTACAGTGCATTTATCGTTAATTTTTATATCTTCACTAATTAGACCGTATTTTAATTTTTTATTTTTTACAGGAAATTCAATAAAATTGACACCTTGCTCTAAGGTGATTATATTTGAATTGTTGTCTGTGGGATTAAGGGTGAATTTTAAGGGAATTGTGCCTTGAGGGTAGGAGAGGATGTTGTTATTTAAATCTATGCTCATACCGAGCTCTTGCGATGTTTTATGGCCTAATAAAATGTCGTATTTATTTGAGAATGAGAATAGGTGAAAATTGGTTTGGAGGTTTACTTTAAAGGTTTCTAGGGTATTAAATTTACATGAGGTTTCTCCGTGTTTTTTACCTGCGGGGTTTGAGATTATGAAGGGATCTTTTAACAATAGTGCATTATTAAGTATCACATTTGGGTTAATATAATTTTCTGCTGAACCGGTGCCTATTAACCATTTTAGGCCAGATTTATCTACAAAGTGGGGTAAGGATTTAATTAGGGGGTTGATAATTGTAATTAGGGGTTTGATAGTTGTAGTTAGGGGAATAGTTGTAGTGTGGTCTGTAGGGTTGATTAGTTTGATTTTGTTTTTTTTTTTTTGCGGTTAGTTAGGCCTCTGAGGTTGTGTTGTATGTAATATAAAAGGACATTTATTGTGTATAGTACTTCTAACTTCGTCTAATGTTTTGGGGTCGAAAATCATAATGTGATTGCTTAGATTGGAGAGGAAACATTTATAAATATGGAAAATGATTTCTTTATCTACGCGTGTAATTATTTCCTTTAAGGTACCTGCCGATAGTCCGTCTAGCTTAAGTCTAATGTATATTAGATTGCGCATTTCCTGGATTCGGTTAACAAAATCAATGGGAAATTCTTTGTAATTTAATCTAGTTTGTAATATTTCATAAGACCTGGAGTCCGCGAAGTTCTTTTAATAAATTTATTAGGATTAGTAAATGATTCACATCATATGAAAGAATTATATTTGCCGACTCTACTAATCTACTTTTTACTTTTACAAACAACGTAGTATGATTATAGTCTCTTTCTTCGATGTTTTCAGCACATACTATTGCGTTGGCGTTTTCTACTAGTTCGCAAAAGAAAGCTAGTTCCGAGGGGTTCCCATCGAAGTGAGGGATGAGGTCGTAATCTTCTTTTGAGATTTTGTAATTAACCTTGGCCATACTAGGTGCAAGGAGTTTAGCAGATTTAAGAATAAACTTTTTACCTAGTTTAGATGTTGATGAGTTGGTTGTTGGTGAGTTCCCCAGCTTGGTTGTTTGGTCTTGCGCAATGAGGTGAGTCTTGCACGATGAAGTGATGTTACCGCGAATAAAATACTTGTGTGCAAGCTGAAAATCCTTCTGGGTCAACTGGGCACAACGTGAGACAAATGGTCGCACTATAGAGTATTGCCTTCGCGGTCCCTGTTTGGGCGCCAGTTATGTGAAACACTCACTTAAAGACCTTTTTAAAAAGACTTTATTTACAAACCAAGCTAAGTGCACTATACAGATTACAACATACAACTGACTTAATTAATGAAAGAGGCGTATATATAATAAAATGAGATGTGCTGATTAAGTAGAGCTCGATTAGACGAGATAGTGCCTTAACTTCGATGAAAATCTTTGGAGCCATTTTCGAGAAAATCACGAAAAACTAAAAAAAAAAAAGAAAAAATCTTTCATCAAAGTGGCACTTCCGGTTGATGGATTTCTTCCCAAATCTTCGTGTCTGATACGGTGGTAGTGTCTAAACGCAATACTAAGTTTGAGCTTCCTAAAACATTTTTGTTTTTGAGATATTCTGTTTACATACACGTACCGACGTACAAGCGATTCGCTAAAAACATTTTCTTTACATTTAGTGGAGCCTAAAATATGAATTTCCGGTGAATACTCAATTTCGAAAAATCTGCCACGGTCGAAATACTTCCTGTAATTAGGTGTAAGAGAAAGTAGGAAAGGTTATATAACTTATTATCTTCTATATTAAATTTTCAGTTTTATGATTATTATTAATGAAACAAACACTTCTCAGCTAAATTCATGACTTTACTTTTTTAAAGGAAAATTCTGGCTCTATACTTGTGTTGAAATTCTTTATTCTACAGTTTTTATCAGCTTCATGTGTTGTAGAACTACACAGTACAATGAACTTCTGAACTGTAAACAATTTCCCACCACTCAATTCAGTTTAATAATTTCCTTTTATTACATACACTTCAGCTAAACTAACAATATGTGAAAACTATGTTGCAAAATCTTCTCATGACTTTCTCTAATGCTATACTTTCAATTCTATGTGAAGGGGAAGGATTAGCTAAGTGGTTAGCGCGTTGGACTCCCATGCGGAGGTCGCGGGTTCGAGTGCAGTACTACCCTTAGATTTTTTCTTCCTATGGAGCCTCTACAGCTCACTGTTCGGTAATGGACAGAGTTGTCTGTGGCGAGAGAACACTGTCCAGAGGGCCGGCAGTGCACTAAGAAGGTTCCGGGCGTTAATAACTATAGATGTTGAAGCGCCTTAAATTAAATTAAAAAAAAAATATTCTATGTGACAAATATTCCTCATAATTACGTAAAACTTATATTAAAAGTTTATTTAGCCATGATATTAAGTTAAATATGAAATTATTAAAGCGCATTTATTAGTTTTTATGGAGCCTAGTTAATAGAAGTTGATAGCCGATAATTTTATAAATATGATATTTTAGAGTAAGGATCAGATGAAATCTCAAGGCCACAATTCCCAAAAATCTATTTTTTTTGTGGGCAAAAATTTTAAATTAAAAGTGATAAGCTTATATAATATTTGGAGGGGGGAGGCAGAGTCAATAAACAAAATTTTTAAGAAAACCATTTTTTACTAAAATCTTAATGGTTTGAATCTACAGTGGTTTCTAAATGGAATATCAAGTTTAAATTTACAGAGATTTTGTTTTTGAATTTAGTGATTTAAGCACAAACATTAAATACATCCATACGTGAATGTTCTGGACCTAGTAGTGAACATGAATTACCTCCAATAACTAGATTCCGTCCCGCCTCAAGTACGATTCTGGAAGGTCTTCAAAATATCCATTTATCGCTGCTTATCACCTCCTCATTTGACCCAAAACGTTTTCCAGCCACAAATTTCTTAAGGTTTGGGAATAGATGAAAGTCAGAGCGAGCCAAATCTAGTGAATAAGGAGGTTGTTCCTACAATACATTCTACAAATCTCTCAAATCCCTTCCCATTGCCAAAGCGCCTTTGTGGGTGTGTGCATTGTCCTGCCCTGATAAAAGAGGATTTTCTTATGTGCAAACCAGGCCTTTTCTCTCTAATTTTTTCATCTAGGTGGTCAAGAAGGTGTGCGTAGTATTCCCCATTAATTGTTTGACCCTTTTGGCCGGTAGTCAATTAAAAGAATCCCTTTGGAATCCCAAAAAACATTAGCCATAACCTTTCCAGACGATACAATTGTCTTTGCTTTCTTCGATGCAGAGACACCAGCTTGTACTGTGGTTTTGACCCAGGTGTAAAGTGATGAACTCACGTTTCCTCCATCGTAACAAATCGGCACAAAATATCGGTTGGATGCTTCTTAAAACGGCACAAACATTGCTGATAAAGTGGATTGCTCATTTGTTTGTGATCAGCATTTAAGAAATGTGGCACCCATCTTGCACAGAGTTCTTCGTGTAAAATGAGCCATACCCTTACTTCTGAAATGCCTAACAGCATCATCATACCATATTGTATATCTTCTCGATATTTTCTTCGGTAGTTGCAATTTTTAGCCATCCTTCATGTGTATCATCTTCAATCAATGTATGACCATGTTTAAACTCAGCTGTCTCTTTGTTTACTGTTGATAAAGAAGGTGCAGACTCCTTATACATTTTCACCAACTTTGAATGAATTTCTGTTGGCGCGATAAACAACCAAAGCGAAGAATTTTATGACGGTACGGTATTCAAGTTTATTCATTTTGTCAAAAACATAGAACACGGTTAGTTTAAACAAACTATTTGTTTGATCAAATTTACATTTGGTATTTACTTTGTAACAAGTGTGCCACCATAACAAAACAGTAATTTCATTTGTAGCAGTGCCATCTATGGGCTAGGCCGAGAACTTTTCACCATGCCCTAGTATATACAAGCATACACACACCACACAAAACACTGTATGTTTAATCGCTAGAAATATTTTTTTAAGAATTTGTAAGCACTCAAAACATATTTCCGATGAAAACTCAAATTTAACCCCATCGCAACACTTATTCCTATAGCTGAAAAAGAAATTAAAAACAGATTAAAATACGTTTACATAAGAAGTAGTGTTAAGGGATGTTTATATTCATAATCCCGAATTTTCTTGAATTGAAATGTATATAAGAAAATAAACCTAATAATTATTGATTAAACGATTCATTTTGAAAAGAATCTTTTATTAAAGGACTCCAATAATCCAATTTGATACGTGACATTAGAAATTTGCGAAAACATCACAGTAGGACAATATTTGTATGATTGCATGTCACTTGCCAGACAGTGGTTCCATTGAAAAGTGTTTCTCAGAGAATAATTATTTAAATAATTTTTGTATATCGAATGTTAACTGCTTGTGTCACCACCAGTTGTATTGTCCGCCTACTTCAAGGTTTTAATTTCATAAATAAAAATAAACTTACCTAATTTCTCTAATCATCAGATTGGAAATCATATAAAATTTACTAAATTTGTATGCCCATAATCGAACAATGATAAACAAATCGATTATTATATATATAAATAAAATAGTTTTGTCCGTGTCTTTTTTTCAACAAAAATTTCATCTATATTGGACAAAAACTATACGAATTATAAGGTCATTGTCAGACTGACATAGAAATTTTGTAATTTACTATAATAAATAAACAAAGTAAAAAAACATATAGCAAATGAAATAAATCAATTTAATATTTATGGATAATTCCTATATTTATTTCAAGTTGGTATTATGTAAAATTATACATATAACAATCATTGTTATTATTTTAAATTAGTTATAAATAGTAATTGACTGTTATTATAATAGAAACATTTTAAGAAGAAGTATGGGTTAGCTAGGAAAGGACCTTGAAGTAGCCGGACAATACAACTGGTGGTGACACAAGCAGTTAACATTCGATAACCAAAGATCTTACGAGCAACTTGTGGGTGACACTATGATGCACATCTATGCACTACTTAGCCTATTGAGCGCAATCACCATTCATAAAGTTGATGCTTCTGTAAGTATTTATATGAATAATGGTTTATTTAATCTTAAAATTACAACTATGGTTTTGTTTTTACCTAATAGAACTTCGATGTATAACAACTTACCATTCTTATTGACGAATAAAAGAACTTTCTTTATTGAACAAACTGAATTAACTTGTTATTATCAATTTTAATTTGAACATATTTCTAAAGTTGAGTTATCTTCTTAATTGGCGCATATTTTCTTTGGCATGTTGAGAGACACAAGAAAACCTTTCCAGAACCTGATGTGACCGCAAGTTTGTCACCCCCGTGTAGTTTCTGTTGTACAAAAATTTGTATACAGGGTGACTGAATTAAAAATCAATTTTCCCCAAGAAAAATTATGGAATTTGTATGTGTATAAGTTTAAGAAAGAACTTTGGAAGCGTTTGATTGTTCCTTTTGTGAAAAAAAAATGCAACAACTAGAAAATCCATTAGCAAATTCATGTTTCAGGGTAACCAGTATTCTTCAGGGTTTATTTTCTCTCCTTTTTTTAAGTATTACATATTTTTTCCTTTACTTCACTAAATTACTATATTTGTCATTTAGTTAATATAACCGTACAGTTTGTTTTTGAAATATCAGTTTAGAGGGAACTGCCACTGCTTATCAGAAACACCCACAAATCAATCCTCCTAGATAAGTTTTTCATATAAAAATTACAGAACTGGATAAGTGTATATATAGAGTATGAGAAGTTTGATTAAGATCGGACTGTAGATTGTTTGTAGTTGCTGTTCGTAGTTCGTGGGTGTGAGGAGGTGTAGATTTTAGTCTGTCCGTCAAATGTCCCAAAGCAGCTAATTTGTGGTTGGGTAGGATAATTGTTAATTGTTTGGCATTATTGCGTCAGTGGTGGTGGGTTTTCTGTGTATGTCATATTCCACTTTATTATCGTTTATTGTGAGTTTTATGTTGAGGAAGTTGAGGGTGTTGTTGGTTTCTTTTTTCGTATGGAATTTTATTTTATGGTTCAGGTTGTTGAGGAAATTCAGCAAGTTGTCTATGTCTATATCATTTTCCAGTATAAGGAAGAGTCGTCCACGTAACGTGCATATAAAGTTACACAGAACTCCTCATTCAGTTTTGGTACGTAAGTCTCATATGTTTTGTAGAAATATTTCTGATGTAGGGTGCCCCATTCCCAGATCATCTGTGGTCAGGTAGAAGTTGTTATTAAATTTGTTGAAGTAGCTCTGTTTAGTTGTCGTTTGTAAAAGAATTGTGCAGAATTTTCTTGTTTCATCTTCTGTTTCATTATGTCCAGTGTGTCTGTGACAGGAATGGAGGTAGGTATAAAGAATTGGTGATGTCGAGGGATTTCAAACTTGATGTGGGTGAAAGTGTGATATTCACTGTGAGTTGTATTAGATGTGTGTTTGTGATAGTGTGTGTTATTGAGAATAACTTTGTCTCTTATTACTTTTACTAAATACTATGTTAGGTTTATATATTTTTGGAAGTGCGTTTAGAAAGGGTGCTGTAGGATTCATGCATGTGTATTTGAATGTTTCTCGGGTTGGAATGATTTAGTGTTACTGTTTTTATCCATTATTGGAATTGTTTGTTGGGTCTCTTTTTTCGTTATGTATATGTATTGTTGTTTATGAATTCCATTGTTTTGTTTACGTAGTCGTTGTGTGTCATGATTACAGTGTGGGAAAGGGTGGTCCTATTAATGAAATTAACGTGCACAACTCAAGTAATTAGTTAAAATGCCACTTTATTACGCATACACTGTAATTATTAAAAACAACAACATAAATGTAGGCTAGAAAAGTTCAAACAGCGCAAAAGTAAAGAACAGTGTAAAAGTAATACTAACAGGGTAACAATGTAACCAGAAAGGTAGGTTAAAAATTGTCCGTCGCACACTAAACAGGGCTGCCACAAAATAGTTACTATTGCCTTCATCGGCCTTCGTGATTATGAGGTTATGAGGATTATGAGGTCTTCGAGTTTTTTCCGTATTCTACCCGAAGTTCGTTCTTCTTCTCTGTCTACGTTATTGTTTTTTTTCTTTTGTATGTCTGCGAGCGTGTTCCTGTTCGGTGTGTGGCAAGTTATTGCTAGTTCAGTGTCAGCGACAAGTTGTTCGATGTTTTTTGAGGTTGCATTTTAATCCTTTGTTTAATTGTTCAGTCTCAGTTCATGTGAAAGTAACTTTGGTGAAGTTAATAGATTTTATCAGACAAACAGACTAGTATCTTGTTTGGCACAATCGATATTCTCTTATTCACCATCATGAACACTGAAATGTTCAAAATCGATGAGAAGACGAAGAGACGGTAGAAACACAAATTTATTTTCATAGATTATAACATGAGGAACCATTTGATCATTTGTATCTTATGACAAAAGGCGTGGAACTTTAGGTAGGCTTAAAAATTGTATTTTGACATTACTATTTTACTTTCTCTTACAGTAAGAGGAAGTAGAGGGATTGCAAGCAAAATTTCGCAATTGCGTTTTTCTGTCTTATATTTTTTGTTGGGTTTTGCATATATTAAACATAACGCATATTATATCGAAACTTTATTTGTTACTATTTAACACAGGCTAGATGGTTGGGGAAGAGTGCTGTCCAACATTCCACTTTGAGCTCTCCTTTCAGGTGATCTTCACGTCAAAATCGGAATGGGCTAAAAGTTGGGGAAAACGAGGCCGAAATGGGGGATCCTGGTTTACGGATGGGTTCAAAATGGCCCCATCGAGGCCATGGGGTAGTCATTGAGAGGCCGCTTGGTAGATACTCCTCGGTATTCTATGCTGAAGTCTGCGCTATTAAGATCTGCGCTGAGGAGAACCTGCGTATGGACTCTAGGAATAGGGAGATATGCATCTTCTCGGACAGCCAGGCCGCACTGAAGGTACTTAGAGCATTCAGTATCACTTCTTCCCTAGTTAGGGTGTGTAGAGACTCCCTGGAGGCGTTGTCCCGGCGCAACAAAGTGCGGCTGGTGTGGGTGCCGGGACACAAGGGGATTAAAGGTAATGAACTAGCCGACCAACTGGCCAGGAATAGTGCGAATACTCCTTTCTGTGGGCCAGAACCTGTTCTGGGAACAGCCAAAAGCATGGCGAGAGCTTCTCTGAGGGAATGGACTTGGACAGAACATAATCGTCACTGGAGGCTAAGTACTGGAGCAAAACACGGCAAAATGGTTATGCCTGAGCTGTGTAGAAGAAGAACCAGAGAGACCCTGGGTTTAAGCAGGTATCAGATTTGTTTGATAACGGGCCTGTTCACAGGGCACGGTAGGTTCAAGAAACATTTGCACAGGGTGGGATTGGTGGATTCAGAGCCCTTGTGTAGATTGTGTCAGGAGGAGGAGGAGGAGACGGCCTCTCACCTGTTATTTGATTGCGTTGCGATCAGCAGATTGCGGTACGAAATCTTCGGCTCGTTGAGACCGGAGGAAATCGTACTCCAAGAAGGACTGGTGGAGAAGGTTCTGGACCTCATGAAGAGGGGGCTTCCTCTACTAGGTATTGAGGGGCTGGCACAATAAGCCTCAACGGGTAGGCTGCAGTGCCTAGGTCTGAGTCCTCCCCTGTGTCAATCTAATCTAATCTAATTTAACACAGGCACACATTACTCTAAAACAGAGATAACCGCAATATGACTCGTAAGCTGGCGTCTTCTAGCCTAACTTCTAGATCCACTATGGCATTTCAAAATCTGTTTTGAATTTTCAGAATTAAAGTGACTTTTTTACTTGACACTCAATAGTTCTCCAAATCACCAACCGTAGAGTCTATATGCATAAACTGTAGTGGGAATCAAACTGCCTATTTCAGTGTCTGCCTCAAGCACAATGTACACATAAAAGAAATTAATTGCGCAGTCAAAAAATATCCAAAAAAAAAAGTATTCTCAGCAAATCTCACATCAGAAATAAATCTATATCCTCCTTGCAACTAACTAATCTTCCTCAAATTCAACTCCTCCAGTTCAATTGTGACCAAGAGACACAAGAAAATAAACAAGGAATGCAGACCGCCGGATCGGATTTTCAACATTTCATCTACTCTTAAGTTCCTTAATCCTGTAAGCTGTTTAAAAATGATTCTCCACGCTATTAGGATTGTACTGAAATAAAAGTATAATATATGTGAGCCTAATCCTTCAAAAAAAAAAAAACTCTTAATCTTTTAAAACAAAAAGTACCAAGTTTAAAAGATTTTTTATTTCTTTTTTTGAAAATCGCAAAAACTAAAAAGTTCATCAGATCTTACTTCCGCTGAATAATTAGACAGAAACCTTTTGAGTCTGATCCACTAGTGTCATCTATAACAATATAAAATTGGTGCTTTCCTTTGTTTTGAATAGTTGAGATATCTTGTACCAAATACCTACAATCATAAACATAAAAAAAAAATGCGGATACCCACGCAAACAGAAAGAGACTATGCCTCTTACGTCCTCAAGAGACTTCAAAAAACATGTATTCCAATGAAAGCTTACGTTTTTCGAAAATTTGATATGATCGCAGAATTTTCTGCTGACAATATGAGAAAATAAAAAATGTTTATCACAATTTAATTAAATATTGAAATTATAACTTAGAACTTCACTGTTTCAGGAAGGAGAAACTATAAGAAAGGCCATGGAAGTTTTAAGTAAATGTCAAAAAGAATTTTCGATAGATAATGGTGAGTAAAATAATGAAGTTCAAATTTTTGAGGGTGATTCTTAAGATGTCAAAAAATGTTGGGATTACTAGTCTGTAACTTATATTGTTACAAATGCGACAAAATAAAAACAATAATTTTAATTATGAGGAGTTAAGAATTTGGAATTTTATCCGTCGTAGCATTCATTTGGTTCCTGACCGGTTTCTGATTTTCATCCATCGTCTAAGCAAATTCACCAAGTTCGTGTAGAGAGGTCACTTCAACGTAATGTTTCTGTTACACTCACACTTGTTGGTTTGTTGATTGTATACATAGGAGAGGTTATACCACAGGAGGATTGGAAACCGGTCAGGAACCAATGAATATGTTTGCTACGACGAATAAAATACGAGATGTTATCCAGCATTGCGGACCCATAAACATATTCAACAGTTAAGAATTTGTTTGCATATTGTTTCTTTTTTTCAAACAACTTTTTTTCTCTCAGTTTCCCTCCAGTTATTAGTTAATGGCACACTATTAGATAATAACCTTAAAGCTGGATTATTGAAATGTGGAAGTTTCGTTTTTCTGGACATGGCAATACTGGAATATCCATCAATTTTCACAGCAAACTGAGTAATTTTATGGAAAACAATATTTTCAAAATTGATGTGGCTTTTTTTTTACTTGAAATCTTTAATTGAAAGTATGATTGTTTATGTGAAATCATAAATTATTAGACAGAATGGATTCGGGAATGAGGTTAAAAATAAACTAGATGATATGCTGAACACTGTATAAGAATAGAACACTTACAAAGTGCAAAGACTTTTGCAGTAAAATAGAAGTTAGGAAATGAGAATAATAAAGAGACAGACTGGCTGAGTAGATTAAAGGTAAGTAGATAAGTTGCTGACTGGATATACTGTCGTAAAACTCTTTCGTGAAAACTGTCTTGACGGTTCTGCTGTCGCTCTTTTAGTAGTCCGCAGGTGTCAAAAGATTAAAGAAGTTGCCCAAGACACACCTAAATTATCAATTAATTATTCCTGAGAGAATATTTCAAATAAAAGTGATATGCATTTATAATATGTTGATGATGTTTAAAGAAAATCGTTAGAATCATTTACACGAAAATCGCGAAAAACTGGAAATCATAAATTATTAGACAGAATGGATTCGGGAATGAGGTTAAAAATAAACTAGATGATATGCTGAACACTGTATAAGAATAGAACACTTACAAACTGCAAAGACTTTTGCAGTAAAATAGAAGTTAGGTAATGAGAATAATAAAGAGACAGACTAGCTAAGTAGATTAAAGGTAAGTAGATAGCTTACAGACTGGATAGCCTTAAAACTCTACCGTGAAAACTGTCGTGACTGTTCTGCTGTCGCTCTATTTATATGAATAGAATTCTGCCTTCCTAGTCTAGCCTAGGTGGGGAGTAACTAACTTTTAATTTATTTTATGTCTGCTTCTTCGCACTTCGGATCCTATGAAGCCCTAGTAATTCGGATCCCGTCACACTAGTATTTACTATATATAACCACCCAACACTAAGTAGTATTTTGAACGTTTACATATTCAACGACATTCATGTACTTTAGACCTAATTAGACATAATTTATCTTTAGCCTTGTGTCGGTCCGCGGAATATTATTCCTTTTTTTAATAATCCGAAGGTGTGAAAAGATTAAAGAAGTTGCCCAAGACATAACCTAAAATATCAGTTATTCCTAGAAAAATATTTCAAATAAAAGTGATGTGCATTTATAATATGTCCGTGAAGTTTAAAGAAAATCGTTGGACCATTTATGCGAAAATCACCAGTCAAACTCACATCTTTTGACTAAAATCTTATTGGCAGCATTTAAACGAAATATCAAGTTCGATTTTTCTACGATTTATCACTTTTTTTTAAATTATACTGACCACTCATACACATCAGATAAATTTCTGACTTACAGGATCTCAAAACTTGTATTTTCGCTGAAAAAAACAAAAACACGACTCGAAAATTCGGCAGTTTGTAATAGTTTCTCTTATTATTCATAGTTCTCAGACATATATATATATATATATATGAATATATATGTATGTATATGTACATATATAGAGAATGGATTCGGGAATGACGTTAAAAATAAACTAGATGAGATGCTGAACATTGTATAAGAATAGAACACTTACAAACTGCAAAGACTTTTGCAGTAAAATAGAAGTTAGGTAATGAGAATAATAAAGAGACTGACTGGCTGAGTAGATTAAAGGTAAGTAGATAGCTTGCAGACTGGATAGCCTTAAAACTCTGCCGTAAAAGGTACGGCATTATATATTATATATGTGTATATATATAGTATATATATATATGTGTAATATATATATAATTTATATATATATGTGATATATATATCTATATATAATGTAGTATATATATATAATGTATATATATATATTTATATATGTATATAAGTGTTATATATATTTAAAAAAATTTTTCATTTTCTTCATTAAAATTTAATTGTATTTATCTTCAGGTACGGTGATTGGTTTCATGTCTTTGAGTGATATACCAGAAACTAAACAAGCAAAGGTATATTATTCATTAAGTCTCTTTTTAAAATTATTTTATGGTATTCCAAAATAAAAAAAAATAGAATTTCTGTTCACATGTTTCCTTCAGGATTAGATGATTTATTGATAATATTTATGTATAATTATTCCCTACAGGGCATGGTGGCTTGCTGGATGAATGGGCTTGGATTTGTAAGTCAGCGGTGTTAAAATAGTTTTGTTTTTTCATTTAATTTTTAATTTTTAGAATAAAATTTTAACTAATAATTTATTTATACAAATTTTTGTAATGAAACAGATTAATTAATTAAACTTATTTTGATCTATTTTTAGTTTAAAGATGGTAAACCATTTGTGGAGGGGATGAAAAGATGGCACAAGGTGATGTTTAGAAGTGAAGAACATCAAAAACTGGCTGATGAAAACGCTGTCATTTGTGTGGCAAATTGTGAGTAAAACCTTATGCATTATGTTAGTGTTAATTGAAAGGTTTTCTACAATAAAAGGATGCAACTGTGCAGCTTTACTAAATTCGAGTAATATAAAATAAAAAACGGTTTCTATCTTTCATTATCAACAAGGTTTAAAAGCATTTTTCGTCTTCTTATTATCTGTTTATTTTAACTTAATTTTAGCCTATTGGTATATTCTAATATCTTCTCTATAAAATGGAATAAAACTTTAAATCTTTTTTTTTTTTAATTTAAGGCACTTCGACATCTATGGTCATTAGCGCCCGGAGCGTTCTCAGTGCACTGCCGGCATCCGGACAGTGTTCTCTCGCTACAGACAACACTGTCCATCACCGAAAGTTAGCTGTAGAGGCTCCTAGGAAAAAAAAATCTAAGGGTAGCACTGGACTCGATCCCGGGACCTCCGCGTGGGAGTCCAATGCGCTAAACACTTAGCTAATCCCTTTCCTTAAACCTTTAATATGTGGTGCGACCTTCTCTTAATCACCAAACACCAAGTGGAATTCCACTTTAAAAAAAAAGAAAAATCTAATGTGAAGCACCCATACGATTTTTTATTTCTACAATTAATACAAATTAATTGAAAGTAAGATTCATTAAAACTGTTGTTTACAAACAGTTGGGCCAGACTTAAAAAAAATTGGTGGGGTTAGACATATTGACCTTGAGAGGACAATGTGGGCGGGGCGCCCTCTGCTCAACACCAAGTAGCGTCAATTTAAATTTAAACTAACTGACGCTATCAAAAAATGTATCAAAAAATGTTTTTACACTACCAACTGTGTAGCATTGGAAGTTTAAATTAAATCATTGTAAATTTTTTTGGGAAATTCCAAAAAAACAAAAACCTGTTCTGTAAATATGCGCTTTGGTCTTCAAATTTGGAATTCTATCAAGGCTTCATATGTGTATTAATATTATGTAAGCGGTAAAACCATAAATTATACTCAAGTGGTATTTTAGAAGGGTAGCATGACACCACTGATCCTCAACACTAGAAAATGTTATGATAGAATATTATAGAAAAATCAATTTTTCCTATCATAATGGGACAAGTAAAAATGATTGGTATTTATGTATGTGGTTTTTACTAAGTTTAAAGAAAACCGTTGGAGCTGTTTTTGAGAAAATCACGAAAAACTGAAAAAAAAAAACATTTAGTAAAGTCGCACTTCCGGTTGATGGATTTTGCTTAAAATCTTCGAGACTGGTGTGCTAAATGGTGATAGTGCCTAAACGGAATACCATGTTCGAGCTTGTTGCAACTTTTTGTTTTTGAGATGTTGCGTTAACACATACACCCCCAATCAAACATTCAGGTCCTTCGCGAAAATACGATATATCGCGATCCAAATTTATCCCCTGCTTTGAAATCCTCCGTAGAAAATATAGTCTCTCTGAAACGAAAGTTTCTTACTTCCTAGCTTATAGGTGCGAAGTGAGGACTTCGAACGCTTTGGCACAAACATTTTGGGATGAACACTCTCGGAGAGGTCTTTACCTACCGCCAGTATCTTCCTCCATTTCACCATGAAGACCTTTGTTATGCTCCGCCAAGACACCCATCAGAATTTTTTTAAAATAAAAGTAGGATTTCATGTGGTTTGGTGCTAATAAGGAGGCTATTCCAAATCGTCTAAGCCTGGATTTAACAGGAATTAGTAATGTCGATTACAATATTACAAATAGTATATAGATAGGTGATACTGCTCAGAGACCTGATTGCTCCCTAGAGCCTTTTCAGTGCACTATCCATCAGCGGGCAGTGAGCTGTAGTGGCTCCAAGGAGAAGTACTGGGGACCTTCGTGTAGGAGCCCACCGCTCTACACTGTGCTAATTCCGTCCCTTATTACAAATAGTAAATGTTTTTCTTTCACAGACTGGACTATCGACGCTTGAAATTAAGAATTTTTAAACTTTACTCTCTTTTTATTGTTTTACGAGAAATAATAGTTCTTTAATAATTGAAAATATTTATCATTAAATATTAAATATTCTTATTATTAATTATTTAGATTAAAAAAAAAAATATTAAAGTTTAGTTAATTTTTTTATACACGACTGTTTATTACAGAAGATGAAATACAAATATTTTATTGAATGAATCTGTTTGAATTTGAATATTCTTGATTTAGAGGAATTCTACAATTCCTGCTTCATGAGTTATATAATGAATTCTTTACAACAATCAGTCTTTTTTTTATGAACTAATAATACGTTAACTTGTTATAAGTAATGTTGATAATTAATTTTCTACTTATATTTTGAATCTTTAAAAACGAGGATTAATAATAGTCTCATTGTTAATTTAGTGAAGTCTGAAGAAGAAAGTGAAATGGCTTATGAATTATGTAAATGTTTTGTGACACGAGCAAAGGAGGTAATTATATCAAATATAATAAAAAACAAAATGTAAACAAAAATATTACTAGTAATAAAATATATTTCTTTTACAGACTGGACTACCGGCTCCTGAACTACGAATTGAATAAACTCGTTTTTATTTTTTTATTTAATTTCTGTCATTGCTGTAACAATAATATTTGTTACTGGTATGAGTCATTCTTATGAATGCCCCAAAAAGAAATTAGCAGAGGAATAACATAGTTATTTTTACTAAATAAATTTTGTGTAATAAAAATGCAGAACATCTTTTATTGCTGAATAAACTTTGAGAAAATATTTATCCTTAAACACATTAATAATAATAATAATCAAATATAATAAAACAATAAATATATACACAATTTTTGAAAGAACTCTTGATGGAACTTTACTCGCCATGATCAGTAAAAAATATAAAACACACCTGTATAAAATACCAATAACTTCGCAATTTTTTAATATCTTTTTTTTATTACTGTCCTCACGCGTTGGTCTAGGGCTAGCGTACTCGCCTAGCGAGAATTCAGGGTTCGATTCCCATGGGGGCAAAGGCTGTGTTGACCCAGTACAGTGATAAAAAGTGGGAAGCTACAGCTAGTAGCGCCCTAGGCAGCGAAGACCGGAACTAAACGGCATGGGAACAGCGGTGTGCTTACCACTGCTCCCCTATTCAACTCGCCGCTGGCAAGCCTTGGCCCTTCATGGGCTGTTGTGCCATAGGGTTTTCGAGTTTCAAATTACTTGTTTTAACAAAAATAATAATACTCTAAATTTATAGTTATTTGTATTTAATAAAGCTTCCTTCTAGAATAATCAATTCTCTCCACAAACTAGAATGTTTTAAACGTATATTGAAGAAACGGTTGAATTAGGTAATTGGCGAACTAAGTTTTCATGCTTAGCTTGATTACCATGACCACAATTCGCTACATATGGAGGAACTTCTTTGGATTTTTCTATTCACATCTGGTTACATTTCATCATATACTGGTAAAGATTCAATAGTCTAGGCACATAATTGTAGAGAAATAAGTTTCTGCGCTTGTGCCTTTCAAAAGCCGAGGAAGTCATTTTGAATAAATAGGAAATATTTTTTATCGATTTTTGTAAATGAACTGCAAAAAGTTTTTATTTTAATGATGTTTTACCTGATTTTTAAGTCCCTTATGGTTTTAAAATAGGTTTTAGTTTTATCAGCATTTGAACTCACTTATTTATTGAAATTAATAAGAAAATCAGCTTTTAATTTTAGACTATGAAACAGAGAAATAGGAAAAAAACTACAAAAATTTAATCTTTATGATTGAATATCTTGGCAACGATTTGAAATATTGAAGTGAAATTAACGACATTTTACTTCATTTTTTTTAATAGTTTTCAATACAGTAGTAAAAAGTGGGGGGTCAAAAGGAAATTGCCACATTCAATCACCGATTTAAGGTGTAAGGCGGCAGTAAAATAAAAAAACATTAACGCCATCATAAACTAGAGCGCAAATACTTCAACAAACGTTATGCTCTTTTTAGATATCTAGCTTCGTTTAAGAGTTATTTCAAAAATGACCCGTTTAAATGGGACACCCTGTATAATGCGATAAATATAAATACTTCAAGCCTGCATATCGATAATGCTAGCATACTAGCTAGCCGATTAAATAAATTATATTAAGAAGGAGATTTCAATCTTGTAAGTGCTTATAGATACTGTAAGTTTTTTTTTGCTTTTTTTTAATTTAAGGCGCGTCAACATCTATGGTCATTGGCGCCGGAGCCTTCTCATGAGTTAACCTACACATGTTTTGATGGATGACGCAGTTTCAAATCATCTATTAAAATATAGCTGATGAACGCTTCTCAAAACCATGGAATGGAGTGTCAGAAGAAAGGAAGGCATTGTCTTAAAAGAAAAAAGTTCTCCCCTGCCTTGCAAACACCTATAGGGCAAACCGTTAACTATTAGATTGGCTATTATCTCAGCTCGCCAGCACAGTGGGGAGAGATGTATTACTGCGGTTATAAATTGCGGTTTATCAAAGATTAAAATATTAGTAGACAAATAAACTTGATAATTTCTGCAGAAACTTCTTTCAGCAGGATAACTTTCATTAAGCCAATGGAATTTACACTATACACTAAAATGCCTGGAGGAAAATTCTATTAGGATTACAATGTTGGTCCTGTGGGCCCAATCCTTACTGCTATTAACTTTTATTACTTTCTCTTATTAATAATAATAAGAGGAAGTATTGCAATCATGGCAGATTTTCGAAATTGAGTTTTCACGTTTTGAGGTCTTCTGAGACCAAAAAAATGGTTTTTAGAAAATGGTCTGTATGTGTGTGTTTTTTTTTTAAATAACCTTCCATTTTAACATGCTCCATTTGCATATTACATGTTATAATAATTAATACATTAGTAACTAATTTATAATATAGAATAGAGTATGCTTTGTTTATCGAGTAAAATTAAAATAAATGAAATCTAAAATATTAAACTTCTTAAGAAATATATATATATATATAACTATATACAAAATCAGAATGATCAAAATCAAATAACATTACTGTAAATTGTATAAGCTATCTATCTATCTGGTCTAAAGTAGTAATTCTTGATTGTGAAGTTCCATACATTACGTTTTTTTTCTTCGAGTTATAATTTTTAATGAATATTCCATTTTCTTCATTCTACATACATTTTTATTTTTTATTTTATGTTTCTTTTATTTATTTATTCATATTTTTAATTTATTATTATTATTATTATTACTATTATATATCAAATTATTACTTTTATTGATTATTCCAAAATTTTGAATAGACTCTATAAAACATTTGGTCTCTCCTTTCCATTCCACTCTCAGAAATCCTTTTTTGTGATTGGCAACAGCAAAGAATTACTTTTTGCAGTAACTTGCTTCTTAAGGGAAGAATTCGAGGGCATTTGAATATTAGATGCTTTAGTGTCTGTGGAGTTTGTGAATCACAAGAACAAGCTAGATTGTCTATTATCCTGAACCCGTTAAAAGCTGCGTCATATTATAAGTTAGGACTGTGTCATCTAGTGCCGGGTATCCTGTACCGTGGGGAAGAATTCCCTGGTTAGAGATCCCTTGCTAGACATATGTCACTTTGATTCCATTCCATTATACTAGCTTCCCTCACTTTTCTCTTTAATAGCGACACTGGAAATAAATTATAACTTTCTGCCAGATCTTCCTTTCCTGGGGCTCCTTTCGCAAGGCGATCTGCAATTTCATTTTCTTCTAGCCCTTGGTTTGCCTTCACCTATATAAAACCCATGATATTTATGGCTTTGTTAATGGTCTTGGTATGTCTTCTAATTTTTTGCGTTAGAAAAAAGTGGTAATTATTGTTTTTAATGGAATCTATGGCCACTTTAGAATCAGTACTGACTAGAAATATGCTTGCCAACCGATAACCCTCTTCATTTAGCCATTCAAGAGCTTTTAGACTTGCAGGTTGCTCGGCTTGATTGTTTGAACAGCTCCCATTCAGTCTGTATTCCATCTGAGTGATCTTTTCGCTGTTTATGAGTGTGTGTCAAAAGAATGTCTCAGTAAGTTCAAACATCATAATCCGTTTAGTTACTACCACCTTAGATTAGTTGAAGATTTCGGTTAAAATCCATCAACCGAAAGTGCCACCACATTACTGAATGATTTTTTATAGTTTTTTGTAATTTTCTCAAAAACGGCTCTAACAATTTTTTTAAAACTTGATACATCAACTACACATACAAAGTGCTACATCTTATATTTAAAACATTTCTACGATAAAATTCATTTAAGGGGACTTTTAGGGGAGGGGTGGGGTTATGTTTTCCTCTACTGAGCTATTTCAGTTCAACTATGTGCTATACAATTCTGTCAACTAAATAATATTAATTAGAATTATATAAGATACCAATATTCACAGTTTGAAGAAAATCGATTGAGCGGAAGTGCGACTTTACTGTGAATAGGTTTTCCAGTTTTTTTTTATTTTCTCCATAAAAATGCTGACGGTTCTAAACACTAATACGAATTCTAAGTGTGAAGAAAATTTGCAATTGCAGCTTAGAGAAAGTCGTGTGAGTGTTTCACACCAGATTTTTCTTAAATTCAATATGCATTTCTGATATATGAAAAAAATATTTATTTATTTTCGTCAGGAATGTTATAATATATTCACTATAATATTATTCATTATGTACTATGTTTTTATGTTGATCGGTTAAGTGATTATTTAAGCCAAAAATTCTATAATTTACTATTAAGAACTGCTTATCTCAGTTACAAGTGAATAAACTAACAGTTGTTCTTAAACTGGTGCTGAACCTAGTGTCACTTTATTGCATTAACATTTAATTTAGGACAATAGACTCTGCAAATTTAGTTACTTCGTAACAAATTATTATTATTATTATTATTTTTTTAATTTAAGGCACGTCAACATCGATGGTCATTGATGCCTTCTCAGTGCACTGCCGGCCTCCGGACAGTGAGCTATAGAGGCTCCTAGTAAGAAAAAATCTAAGGATAGCACAGCTGGATTCGAACCCAGGTCCTGCGCGTGGGAGTCCAGTATTCTAACCACTCAGCTATTCCCTTCCCTTACAAATTGTTGTTATTATTATTTTAAAAATTTAAAGGTATTTTAAAAAAATAATACTTTTAAAATTATAGTTGCAGGTTAAATTCTTCTTATACCTGACACTATGACTTTATTTATGAATTGGTGGTAGATAGATTTATATTATATTTTTTTCTAAGTGATGAAAAAATGAAAAATATATTTACCTATATTTGTTGATTAAATCTTTAAAATAAGTTTAGATGTTTAGATGACTTCTGAAATAGATTTTAGCAATAAACTGGTGATATGATTTAAGGAAATTTAGCAACAATTTTTTGATTACCTTGTAAATATAATATATTTCAATTAACAAAGGCCAATTATAGGTACTGATACTAAACTTGATTCAGTAATTTATACTAGAATTTCTCGAGCCTATTCTTTTAGGGCCACAAAAAAAAAACTTGTTAGAAGTGGCTCCATTTATAGATGCCAAGAAGTCTTATTTTAATAAACTGGCAAATTCTTATCGACTTCAGCCAAGGACATCCCAAATACACCAACATTTTATAAATAGTATATTTCTTCTTTACTAACACTGCACCTGCCAGATTTTTTATTTATCAGTGATATTAATAGTGATAGTCTGCGTTATTTTGTGGTCATCTACCGGTTTTTGATGTTCGCCCATCATTAGGATATCTTGAGAAAACAATGCGATATTACAGACTTCCAACTCTGCGGATCAAACCATAACAGTTTTTTCTTTATGTTTATAATTGTATTTAAACGTGAGTTTACAAACTGGGTGCTAATGCTGGGAACTAATGTTCTTCATATAATATTTATAGAAAATATCCTCTATCATTTCTTTTGCAGGCTTTTGGCCAATCATCTTACTGCCATAAGCAAAGAGATAATTCACTTCCCTTGTTCAAGTTTCTTGAAATCTTCACCTCAATTTTACCAGGCTGATCTTTACACCTTTTATTTCTAAAATATCATTTTAAATGAGAAAGAGAAATAGCAATAACAAATTATATTGTCAGAACATAAAACTCTAATGCTACAAACATCCTAATTTAAAAAAATAAATCAACGGCTTTATTTGCAAGTATATCTCGAAACTTAGAAAAGAGACCTTTGGAACGGAGCAAATGACGTCGCACTTCTTGTCTGAGGTACAAAGTCAGATTATATGTTAGCTGTATTTGGGGGGGGGGGCTTAACTTTTTGTTATTCGGCCTGAGACTAAGTTACTTTACAAAAACAAACGTTTATAATTTATATTAATAGAGATTTTGAAAATAACGTTCCATAAAGAATTTTGATGTTAATTTATTCTTCTTTTTTCTTATCATAGCTACCTAGTAATTTCTTTACATTATCTAACTTTATGGTAACTTTAATTGCATTTGTAATTTAATGCAAATTTAGCATAATTCTGTTTTTTCTTCTTTTTGAACAATGAAATGAAAATTCTGTGTTTTTTTTCTTTGTAGCTCATATTTATTTTCTAAAGCAGTAAATATTATGTTAGAAATAACTTGAATTTTTGCACTTTTTTATAAAAAAAAATTGTATTCAATTATATACAATTTGATAATTTATAAAATACCTACGAAGGAAAAATTAGTAAAAAAAAGTTGCAAACTAGATTTTTCATAGAAATACTTAGCTATAAATAATAGTTAATCACAGTGTAGAAGTGAAAGTGTGAAATGTGGTGTGTGTTAGGCCAATCAGAAATTTCGAATTATCATGTAGACCCCCCCATATTTCACTCCTTCATTTCTACACTGTGATTGGCTAATTATTTATAGCTAATTATTTCTATGAAATTCTAGTTTACAATGTTTTTACTAATTTTTCTTCTGTAGGTATTATATAAATTATCAACTTTGCTATAAACATTTTTTTATAAAATAAAATGCTATAAATCAAGTTATTTCTAACATAATGTTAACTAAATATGATAATTTGAATTAAATGACAAAAAGTCCTAATATAATTTGTATAAAATACCTAATTTTATAGTATCGAGCTTTCGATCTGGGAGCCAAGTCATTCTCAAGATGACACAACTAGATAAAAACAACATAGCAGGTTACAGTTTGATAATAGGTTATATTTACAACACTGCTAGAATATGTAATCTAACCTATGATCAAAATGTAACCTTTTATGTTGTTTTAATCTAGTTGTATCATTTTGAGAATGACTTATCTCCCAAGTCGATTCTGTATAATAAAGTGCTGTATACATATCACATTACGACTTTTTTGTCATTTAATTTCAAATATCATATTTTGTAAAAGGTTTTTAAGGCCAATAAACAAAACAAACTTATAGTGATAATATTTACTTTTTTATATAATAAACGTGAGCTATAAAGAAAAAAAATTTAGCATTTTTATTCTATTATTAAAAAAGAAAGCAAAGAGAATTAGGCAAAAATGCAAGATCCGCCACATCGTATTTGGTCGTTTATACTAATGGAACAAAATAAAATTGATGTTAAACACCTACAACAATTTCTCTGAGGAATTCATAATATTTAGTTAAAAAAACTTTTCTTTGACCTGCAGTTCAGTGTTTACCTACACCTATTACAGTACCTATTACATTATATTAATGTTATGTATGTGGCGCAGTCTACGAAGTATTGAAAGAGTATTATATAGATTGAAATCTATACATGAGCTAATTGAATCAAAGTCCAGTTTCTCGTAACAACATAAAAAAAGGAATCGAACTAGTTATTAGTTCAATTAAACAAATAAATTATAATGAGAAGAAGCGTTATATATTCGAAAAGCTATAAACTACGTAACTATGTAAATTGGAGTAAGAGAAAGCCTTGTGAGTGTTTCACATCCGTTTTTTTTTTTTTATGTGATAGTGAACGAATATCGTAAATATGCATAATGATTGCGACAAGTTCCGCTGCTATCACTGAAGCAAATTCAGACAACCGAGCTAATCTACAGAATTTTGCTGCTAGATCATATATTGTTCCTGGTTGTCATGTTTAGATACGTCCTTATAAATGAAGTAAGTAACCATCTGGCCACCTACGGTTTACATAATCTTCAAAATAGTAGTTTTTTTGAAATAGCCGTTATCATGGACATATCTTTGCTTGAACAATCTTCCAATCCCTAAGTAACTTTTAAAACTTACACAATGTAAAGAAAGTTTATATGTAATTACATCACCTATGAAACTAAAAAAAACAACATTCATACTTAAATTCTTTGTCGCGTTAATCCTAATTTCATCTGAAGCAAACATCAAGTTTCAGCTTTCTACGATTTTCCGTTTCTGAGAATGCTGTTGCTGAGACCACTCACATGAGCGTCCATAAGAAAAAACCATTTTCTATTCATGGGAATTCAGGAAAGTGTATTACCTGTGAAAACTCAATTTCGAAAATCTAGCAACATTGCAATACTTCCTCTTACATTGCAAGAAAGGGATAATAATAATAACATTATCTTATAAAAAAAAAATGTAAATCTGATTAAATTATTGATTTATTAGAAGGATAAATATTTGTAAATCCATAAAACAATAAATAAATTAAAAATATAAACAAACACAGTGATAGCCAGGGAGAAAAAGCTTTGCCAGTAGATATGGTTTGGCGCATGCGTGCGGGATTCTCATATTAAAGTTGTCGTGTGCATACCCTTAATAACAAGTCCATAATTTTATTGTATTAATTTCATTTGGAAAGCAATAGAATTTCCCAGGATAAAATCGGGCTGATTACTCCAATTAGATGTCAATAAACTCTATTTTGTTTATTTCTTTCTTTTGAATCGCTTTATTTTCCACAATTGAAATAATAACCTATTATTAGTAAACAGTTGAAGAATAAAACTGTGTATTAAATATCTACAATCCATGTAAGAATTTATATCTTTTGCCGACGAGTTATTCTCTCAACATTTTTTTCAGTCAGTGTAAACGTGGCAGAGGTATCTTGGAGTTCAGAAATAATATCTTAAACTGAATCATCATGTTTCTCTGTACATTTTTCTTTGTGACTCACATTGTTTACATGACAAATGCTGTGGTAAGTTAACTCAGCATAGGTGAGCTAACTTTCAGTTTTTATCTGTTTCAATAAATGAAGTTAATTTTTTTAGTTTCTTATGTAAACAAATTCTTAACATTGTATGAAATTGGTGTGCTACTTGATTTGTTTAGGCTTATTATATCCAGCTGAAGCTAACGCACTCCCTTTAGTAGGAGGGGTCCGGATACGATTCCCATTGGGGCTCCAAGATTTATAGGTATTTTCCAATCCAGCACTTCTCTAATGCTAAATTTGTAGCCAGAAGTACTTCTCTAAACAGATCCTGATCCGCCGTCCACGACACCTAATTTAGTAGTTATACAAACAGGCATTACTTTACTTTACTTAAGGTATTGTTGTGAGCGGGAGTAAACGAACATTAAAATGGACCTATCATTGTCTAAGTTCACTTCTACAGAAAGGACCTGCGCTTACTGTGGAACAGACATTTGTTCATTTCATTGCAAATAATGAACTTGGAAGTGATTTTGTAAGAAATAACAAAAAGCAATGAAGATTTCTAACGTTTGTCCCGTAATCATTACTTCAAAATCTTTGCGAATTATTTTACTGAAAGTTCTAAATTCAAAAAATACTTATGATATCTGGGAAAAAGTATTTATTATATTGTAATGGGATCCGAAGAGCGGAGAACCCCAAAATTGAATAAAAAAAGTTAGTTACTCCCAACCTAGGACAATCACAATAAATTCAGGAGAGTTTACGACGAGTTTTCAACAGTCAGTAACCTTCTCTCATCACTCAGCCACTCTGTCTGTATATCTCGCTACGTAACTACTATAAATTATCACAGACATTTTTCGTGGTAGCATGCTTCATTTTGTGGTCATCAACCGGTTTCGAGCGTTCGCCCATCTTCAGGATGCGTTTATCAGACAGTGTGATAACACAGACTTGCACAGATCACATTCAGTTTATACACAGAATTATAGGCATTTTCCAATCCAGCACTTCTCTAATGCTGAATTTGTAGCCGGAGGTACTTCTCTAAACAGATCCTGATCCTGCAACTTAAGATGTTGTTGTGAGCGGGAGTGTATAAACTGAATTTGCTCTGTACAAGTCTGTGTTTATCACACTGTCTGACAAACGCATCCTGAAGATGGGCGAACGCCCAAAATCGGACGATAACCACAAAAAGAAGCAGGCTACCATGGAAAATGTCTCTGATGCTTTCCAGCTCTGCGGAACCAACCACCACAACAACTACTGTAAAGTACTACTGTAACTATTGGAAAGTCCATACTGCAAAGCCCTTGCAGTTAGTGTTTCCTCATTTTACAATGTTCAGCATATTATATTCTAGATTATTTCTCTAAAATCCATTCTTTCTCCTTCTCACATCCATTATAATATGTATATTTAGCTACTTCCTTCCTGCAATTTTGTAAAAACTAGGGAAACTCTCTAATTCTATCATTTTAAATAATTGATCTGCCTTTGCAAATTATTCAGAGGGAATGGTGTTCATTGCTATATATGTTACATTTGGAGTAACAAATCTTAGGGATATTATGGTGTGTAAATTAATTTAAAAAGCAAAGAGTTTCATAAACATTTCCTAAAAAAGCTTTCTTGAATGTGATGGTGAAGAAAAGCCACGAACTGAATAACTTTCTCTTACAACTGGTAAATATTCTGATCGTGTCAAATATTCAATATCGAGTTCTCATCGGAAATACAGGTTTGGAGATTCCTTATCCAGAAAATGATTTGTGAGTGTGTATGTATATGTGAACAGCGTAACTCAAAAACAAAACATTACAGAAAGTTAAAAACTTACATTCCGTTTGATATCACTTTGGGATTTGACAATAATTTATCTGTTAAAATTCCTCAACCCGAAAAACCACTTTAATGAATCAGTTTTTCAGTTTTCTGCGTTTTTCTTGAAAAAGTTACCAATGATTTTCTTTAAACTTATTATAAAAATTACACATATAAAATGCTGTAATTCATAATTGAAACATTTCTCTGGGAAAATTCATTTAAGGCTGTTTTGGGGGCAGAAGAGTGAGGTTATGTTTTCTTATAAAGTGCTATTTTCATTTATTATAAAATGCTATCATTTAAATAATATTAATTAGAATTAAGTATGTTGCCAAAATTCCGAGTGGGAAGTAAATAGCAGTTTAATGAATCGGAAGTGGGGTTCTTACTGAACAGTTTTTTTTTTGTCAGTTTTTTAAGTTTTACTACAGGGAAGGGAATAGCTAAGTGGGCGTACTGGACTCCCACGCGGAGGTCCCGGGTTCAAGTCCAGCTGTGCTACCCTTAGAATTTGTCTTCTTAAAGACAGCTCACTGTCCGATGATGGACAGTGTTGTCTGTAACGAGAGAACACTTCCGAAGGCCAGGCGCCATGATCATAGATGTTGACGCGCCTTAAATTAAAAAAAGAAAAAAGTTTTACTCCATGAAAATACCAACGGATATTTTTAAATGTGACATATTAATAATGGAATGCAGGGACCTATAAGTTTTGTTTGATTTGAGCCTTTTTTCCGATAAACTTCATTTAAAAAGTTTAAGAAGAGATGGGGAAGTTATGCTTTTCTCAAACGAGTTATTTTATTAAATTCCCATTTTCCCATTATTATAAAATTGAAGATATTTATTAATTTAGAAGACAGGTAAACATTTAGTAAAAATTATAAGTTTGTCAATTACAGTTCTATGAACTGCAGTGAGAGAAAGTGCGTGTGAATGTTTCACACCAGATTTTTCGTCTTTTAATTTACAGATAGACGTTGGAAAACTAACAACTAAAAGTGAAGTACTAGACACTGAGAAAAAAACAATGGAAGACTGTCTAAATAAAGCTGGTTTAAAATATAGTATGTAAAAGAAATAATTTCTATTTTGATAATAAAATGAATATTTTATATTCTTGTAACCATTAATGATTTATTTATTTTTTTTAACAAATATAAAACCATAAATTTGGTTTCAGCAATGCTTAAAGATCATTTAAATGGAAATACTCCTGAAGCAACAAAGGAATTAAAGGTAAACCACAGATTGTCCATATATAATAAATCCATATATTATAAATATAAATAATATAAAAAATTAACTAATATTTTTGTTATTGTTTTATAGTGTGTGCTCGGCTGTTATACAGAAGAAATGGGTTATGTATGTATAAATTCATGTTCATCAAAATTTTTACTTTATGAAGTAATTTAGTGATTATATTACTCTTTCTAAAATTCAACAGGTTAAAGATAAAAAAATACAATGGCATGCTATTGAAATGGTACACCAAATTGAATATAAAACTGAAGAAAATCTAGAAAAAGGTTCACAAATACTGAAAAATTGTAAAACTATTGGTAATTATGAAATAATTTTGTATATATTTTGTTGTTTTTTTTTTCAAATAATGAACACTTTGAATTAATCTAATTTCATTTTTAAACCGGTTAGTACCGGAAGTAGCTGAGGATTCCTGTGAAGCTGGATATGCTCTGTATACGTGTTATATGAAGCAAGCGATAAAGGTATTTTGATTGTTAAATTTTTATTTTTGGTACAAATGAGCTTATAAAAAATTATTCTTAATTATGATTTATATTGAACCGCTGCAGACAGCGTTCTTTGTTTTGTCCATTGGTGCGTTTATATGACAAAATAATTCTTATTTTCTCTGCTTAGGAGATCGTTATCTAGCGAAGCGCGATGAACTCGTTTATCGGTTAGTTTTTTCTTAGCTTTGAACCGGATTGCTGTCGTGAAGTTCATCTTAGAAAGTAATGTTAACTAGGAATTGTGAGGAACTGGGTTAGAGTTCCAGATTCCGAGTCCAGGTACTGCAGCTTTATGATTTTCTTTTATTAGTAACCTTTAAAACTCACTTTCTGATTACCGGCAGTACATTGAGAATGCCTCTGACGTTAAAGACCACAGATGTTGGAGCGCCCCCCCCAAAAAAGGATTGAACTCATTAGCGAGATATTTTCCGTGATAGCCTGCCTCTTTTTGTGGTCAGCGACCGGTTTCGGGCGTTCGCTCATCATCAGGTTGCTTTTTTGTCAAACAGGGTGATAACATAGATTTGCACATAGCCAATTTAGTTGATAGGAGTGTATCAACTAAATTTGCATAGTATTATTGTCTTAGATTTTAGTTTATTGGCCATTTTTCTGCAAACAATTGAACGATTGTTTCAATTCATAAACAAAAATTGTCTGGTCAGTAATAAATGAATATTCTCATCTATTATATAATAAAAGATACTTTTTTATTTTTGTGGTTTAATTATTCAATGGGAAATTCCTTTTTGCAATTATTTCCCAGAGCTTTTCTTTTATTTTTTATAATTTGCTTTTCAATTTATCATCAGATTTACGTTTATTTATTAAACTCTTGTCGTATTTCTTTTATGGTTGGTAACACTGTGTCACCTTTTTTTTTTGCATTAATTAACTAAGGTTAATTATTTTTGTCTCCTATGACGGCCCCTTTCCACGTAGTTGATTAAGATATTTATTCTCAGGACCATGTTGTTGAGAATAACAAGACCCTTAAAGAAAAATAAATAATTTGCTAATAACGCTTATTATTATTTTTGGTAACCTTCAAAATTGGCTCAATTACTTAAACCATTGGGTAACATTTAGGGAAATTTATTTTGAGAGGTTGATGGGGAAGTGATGACGTTAAAGTCCATTTCATAGTGTTTAATGAAATGTAGTGTTATATTTCAATTTTGATTTGTGATGTTGCGTCATTTAATGAAAATTTAATTATGCCTTTACTTTATTAGAGTTTCCTGTTTTTTTTCAAGATTTTATTTGAAATAATGTTAAATTTTAGAAGATGCAAATGAAAATTAATAAAACACTCACAATTAAAAACATAACAGAAATATTTAATAATTTTTAAAAATTTCCTTTTCAACATGTGCTATTGTGTGTACGTATTTGTGTGAACAAAATTTCCCAAAAAACGAAAAATCGCAGGGTGATATTTCGATTAGTTACTGCCACTGCAGCTGATACGAAGGTTTCAGTCAAGAATAAGAAAAAGATTGAACAATAGGGTGGGTTTCGATCTCAGGCGCTTCACCTGTAGTGCAGGTCAAGTATGAGAAATTTCCCTTTTTCATGAGATTGAGAATTATTCTCTCATTTTGTCACTACCTCGCCAGCTTATTTGCGCAATCATCTCCTCTGGTCTCAGCGTGTCAAGGTCTCATACAGCAATTTAGCGATTGCAACACAATCGAACAACAGGTAGAGACCGTTTCTTCCTCTTCCTGGCATAGTTTAATGAAAGTTATGAGTTAATTATCCCCACGCCTTGTCTGGGTGTTTTATGGTCCTATCGTGCTCCATGAAAGGTCTATCATCAGACTGATCTGGTTCCTTCCGTTGCAGCTTTGACAACATCGGCTTGCTGTGTTTGGCACCTGAGCTTAGCTTCCAGATTTTGTCGTGGTCTAAACAACAGACAAGTTAATCTCTGCACTCCAGCCCAGAATTTTGTTAGCTATCTGTTGTTCACTTTTGAGTCACCTCACAATCGTTCCGAAAGTGCGATAACTGGACTGAAGGTGGGTATTACTATACAGTACTTTGAGTATGCAATTACCTCCCTTAGGGACTGTCCCAGTGGGCGCTCCTTCCCCACCATTTGGAGCATGTAGTTTATGCAAGTTCTTTTCTTAGTTTCCATTTGACATAGTATTTTTCTTGTGTGCGTCCTTTATCAGATTTCTACGAGAGTTGGGAAAAACAAAGGTCGCCCAAAGAGCCTCATACCATGAGAAGGCTACATTACAACGGGGTTTCACCTAGTGCCGAAGGTTATCGTTAACGTATCCATATTTTCGTACCCAGTATGGATTCAGTCTCAACAGGAATCCCCCCGCCCATCACAGCTTGGTTAGCGTTAAAGTGGAATGAGTGGGAAGGAAAACAAGAACAGGATATGGGAATGGGAAGACCGTGGAGGTGGCCCATAAGCGTCAGAGTAGGCAACATGCCCAAGCCACACCGCTTGGAGGTGGGGTTGTTTTTAGAATTAACATGAAAAGAGACAAAATATAGGCATTATATTATATTGACAAAAGGAGAAGGCAACCCTCAAACCACTGCGACCTACACTAAGAGGTCTACTATGGATCCCCTAAGATTATAGCACATCCTTCAGCTTCGCCCTCTTAATCAGGCCTAGCAAAGCTGAAGGTGGCTTTGTCATGAAACGCGTAACTTCATCGTTCATGCTCGTAGCATGAAGCTCGTCCCTAGTGAGTTGAAGAAACCTCATCAGATTCAGATTATATCAAAAAAGTGAACATAACTTTTATTGAAGTATTTTCGCTCTAGTTTATGATGATATTAATTTCTTGTTTATTTTATTGCCGCCTTACATCTTAAATCAGTGGTGAAAATCAAACTGTGAAATAATTATTATTAAGCGTTGTATTTAATAATTTATTGTGTATAGCAATAAATTGGTGTTTTCTTTATTGAAGTTTAGAGTATTTTATCTGTACGAACCCACTTAAAACTAGTTGCAGTAGCTAGTTTAGAAAAAAAACATTACAATATGAATAAATAAATAAATAAATAAAAATAGTAAAAAATAAAAAAAAAAAGGAACATAAAATAAAAAACAAAAATGTATGTAGAATGAAGAAAATGGAATATTCTTTAAAAATTATAAACTCGATGAAAAATAAACGTAATATATGTAACTTCACAATCAAGAATTACTACTTTAGACCGGATAGACAGCTTATATAATTTACAGTAATTTTATTTGATTTTGATCATTCTGATTTTGTATATAGTTATATTTTTCTTAAGAAGTTTAACATTTTAGATTTCATTTATTTTAATTTTACTCGATAAACAAAGCATATTCTATTCTATATTATAAATTAGTTACTAATATATTAATTATTATAACATGTAATATGCAAATGGAGCATGTTAAAATGGAAGGTTATTTAAAAAAAAAAAAAACACACAGACCATTTTCCAAAAACTACTTTTTTGGTCTCAGGAGACCTCAAAACGTGAAAACTCAATTTCGAAAATCTGCGATTGTAATACTTCCTCTTATCATTAGTAATAAGAGAAAGTAATAAAAGTTAATAGCAGTAAGGATTGGGCCCACAGGACCAACATTGTAATCCTAAAAGAATTTTCCTCCAGGCATTTTAGTGTATAGTGTACATTCCATTGAAAAATTAATGAAAGTTATCCTGCTGAAAGAAGTTTCTGCAGAAATTATCAAGTTTATTCGTCTACTAATATTTTCATCTTTGATAAACCGCAGTTTATAACCGCAGTAATACATCTCTCCCCACTGTGCTGGTGAGCTGAGATAATAGCCAATCTAATAGAAAACGGTTTGTCCTATGGGTGTTTGCAAGTCAGGGGAGAACTTTTTTCTTTTAAGACAATGCCTTCCTTTCTTTTGACACTCCATTCCATGGTTTTGAGAAGCGTTCATCAGCTATATTGTAATAGATGATTTGAAACTGCGTCATCCATCAAAACATGTGTAGGTTGACTCGTGAGAAGGCTCCGGCGCCAACGTCTATAGATGTTGACGCGCCTTAAATTAAAAAAAAGCAAAAACAAACTTACAGTATCTATAAGCACTTACAAGATTGAAATCTCCTTCTTAATATAATTTATTTAATCGGCTAGCTAGTATGCTAGCATTATCGATATGCAGGCTTGAAGTATTTATATTTATCGCATTATACAGGGTGTCCCATTTAAACGGGTCACTTTTGAAATAACTCTTAAACGAAGCTAGATATCTAAAAAGAGCATAACGTTTGTTGAAGTATTTGCGCTCTAGTTTATGATGGCGTTAATGTTTTTTTATTTTACTGCCGCCTTACACCTTAAATCGGTGATTGAATGTGGCAATTTCCTTTTGACCCCCACTTTTTACTACTGTATTGAAAACTATTTAATAAAATGAAGTAAAATGCCGTTAATTTCTCTTCAATATTTCAAACTGTTGCCGAGATATTCAACCATAAAGATTAAATTTCGTGGTTTTTTAAGCCCTCTTGATTTTTTTCTCTGTTTCATAAACTAAAATTAAAAGCGGATTCTCTTATTTATTTCTAATAAATAAGAGAGCTAAAATGTTGACAACACTTACAACCTATTTTACATACATAAGGGACTTAGGAATCAGGTAAAACATCATTAAAACAAAAAAATATTCCAGTTTATTTATAAAAATCTGTTAAATAAAAATATTTCCTATTTATTCAAAATGACCTCCTCGGCTTAAAGGGTACAAGCGCAGGCACTGCCCAACAGATGAAGTTTCTAATCGTATAATGTCTGCCGGAATTGCAAAGCAGTTTTGGATTCAGTCTTCTCTACGTTGTTGGTTTCTTGGAAATATTTTGTTTGAGATAACCCCAAAGAAAAAATCAAGAGGGCTTACATCTCGCGATCTGGAAGGCCAGCTTGCCGGGCCAGTCTCCCGATCTAGCGGTTACTGAACACTTTCTCATTCACTTCTTTCCTCGCCACTAAGGCATAATGCGGGGATAACCATCTTGTTGGAACCACATTCTTGTAATGACACATCTTCCAGCAACTGTTATAACTCTTGGGGAATAAAATTAGCATATTCTTGCGTACCTGACGGAAAGTTTGGGCGAATAGTTTTATCTCCAACTATTCCGCACCAAACATTAACAAACAGATGTTCACTAGCCGCTGGATCGGGAGACAAGGGACTGGGTAAACCGATCCAGTCCAGATCGCCAGATTTAACCCATCTTGAATTTTTTCTTTGGCGATATCTCAAAGAAAAAATTTATGTCAGGGAACCAACAACTCCAGAAGCACTTAGAGAAGACTTAATCCAAACCTACTTAGGAATTCCGGCAGACATGATATGATTAGCAACCTCATCTGTTGGGCAGTGCCTGCGCTTGTACCCTTTAAGCCGAGGAGGTCATTTTGAATAAATAGGAAATATTTTTATTTAATAGATTTTTATAAATAAACGGGAATATTTTTTTGTTTTAATGATGTTTTACCTGATTCCTAAGTCCCTTATGTATGTAAAATAGGTTGTAAGTGTTGTCAACATTTTAGCTCTCTTATTTATTAGAAATAAATAAGAGAATCCGCTTTTAATTTTAGTTTATGAAAACAGAGAAATAGGAAAAAATTAACGAAAATTTAATCTTTGTGGTTGAATATCTCGGCAACATTTTGAAATATTGAAGTGAAATTAACGGCATTTTTCTTCATTTTTTTTAGTAGTTTTCAATACAGTAGTAAAAAGTGGAGGGTCAAAAGGAAATCGCCACTGATTTAAAGTGCAAGGCGGGCAATAAAATCAAATAACATTAACACCATCATAAACTAGAGCGAAAATACTTCAACAAACGTTATGTTCATTTTTTTTATATATTCCTTCGTTTAAGAATTATTTCAAAAGTGGCCCGTTTGAATGGGACACCGTGTATATAGGGTGACCAGAGTTATATGCTCCACCCACTTTTTTTTTAAACGGCGGGAAATTTCGAAAAAATAGAAAACACGTATTTAATCATTTTTAGTCTAGTTTATTTTCAGTGATTGAACCATTTTTTTATACCCCAATATCCCGAGATACAGCATCCAACTTTTTTTTTCAAATGGAACATTATATTTTTTTTTGCATATTTTTATAGTACTTGAGCCTCTAAAAAACAAAAACAAAAAATTTAAATCTATTAGGTTTTTCAAAAGTTATGGCAATTTAAAATATGAAAAAAAAATTCAGTTTAACGTCAAAATTACCTTATTTTTTTTTAAAGAAGCTGTTCAAACTGGGCACCATCAACGGATAGGCAAGCCAAAGCTCTGGACTCCCACGCTCTGTTTGTAGCAGCACTTAGGTGGCAAAGTCAACATCTAGGCAGGCTAGAGTTATTCGACGTTCCATATCTTCGACTGAAGCCACGGAATTAAGGTTACTGTACACTTTATTTTTTAGATATCCCCACAAAAAATGCACAATTTTATGGACTGATGAATCAAGTTTACCAACAATGGCCTTCTTAATCGTTGGAACTTTAGAATATGGGCAGAAGAAAATCCACAAGTTACCTTCGCCACACGCCATTAGGTTGTTTTTTCTACAAATGTTTGGTGTGGAGTTTGAGGAAACCAACTAATCGGCCCATACTTCTACAGCGGGAACTCAACTGATGAAAGGTATCTAACTTTTTTAAGAGACATTTTGCCAGTTTTGCTTGAAGATGTTCCTCTAAAACGTCGGTTAGATATGTATTTTCAACAAGATGGTTGCCCGGCACATAATGCGAGAGTTGTTCGACGTTACCTGGACAGAAATTTCCACGAAAAGTGGTTAGAAACTCATGGTCCGATCCAATGGCCACCTCGACCTCCGGACTTAACCCCAATGGACTATTTTTTGTGGGGATATCTAAAAAATAAAGTGTACAGTAACCTTAATCCCGTGGCTTCAGTCGAAATCTGGAACGTCGAATATCTACCCTGCCTAGATGTTGACTTTGCCACCTAAGTGCTGCTACAAACAGAGCGTGGGAGTCCAGAGCTTTGGCTTGCCTATTCGTTGATGGTGCCCAGTTTGAAGAGCTTCTTTAAAGAAAAAATAAGGTAATTTTGACATTAAACTGAAATTTGTTTTTCATATTTTAAATTACCATAACTTTTGAAAAACCTAACCGATTTTAAATTTTTTTTTTGTTTTTTTTTTAGAGGCTCAATTACTATAAAAATATGCAAAAAAAAATATAATGTTCCATTTGAAAAAAAAAAGTTGGATGCTGTATCTCGGGATATTGGGGTATAAAAAAATGGATCAATCACTGAAAATAAACTAGACTAAAAATGATTAAATACGTGTTTTCTATTTTTTCGAAATTTCCCGCCGTTTAAAAAAAAAGTGGGTGGAGCATATAACTCTGGTCACCCTGTATATTAAAACTTAGAAGAGTACAAATAATTAAACCAAATTACATATTGCATTATCAAAGTCCAAACGTCAAATGATGTTAATTGAAAAAATATTTTAGGTAGACATGGGAGATTTTGAAGCCCTATTATCTAGTTTTGAGGTGCTTTTTTTTTAATGAACGATTTATAGAGCACCAAGCTTAGAAATTATAGAAGTAAAGAAGAAGTAGAAGAAATTATAGTGCTTTTTCAAGCCAGAACTTTGAGAAAACCAGGGGGGGAGGGGGGAGGGGCTGACGCTAGGAGATTGATCCTTCTTTATGGTAATTAGTAGTTGCAGTTAAAGTTGGTATATTAAACAAATTGTCCCCCCAATATTTTTATCTTAAAGATAACACTTTTCAATGTATTTATTTATTTATTTTTTTCAGGTTGATTTGCACCCTTGAAACAGAAGTAGGCATTACATCTTTGAAGTATATTATGAATAATTATAAATATTATTAAAATAAAGTGGATAATAAAAAAAAAAAAATGAATTATAAAAGTTGAAGTAGTCATACAACTTGGTTTACTCTCTTAAAGTTGTTTAAACACTAAACTTAACAAATATACACATTTATGTATAAGTATCTTTTATTTTCACCTATATTATTGTATTTATTATTTTCTAATAATCTGTATTTCATATAGAAATTCTTAACAAAATTCAAAAAGATTTCATTTTACTCTCAGGGCCGGCTCAAATATCTGCGACGAAGCACCCGATTTTAATAAATAAGTAATAAAACGTATTACTAATGTAATAAATGATTAAATACCATTCGGGACAAATATCTATAAATATATACATTTAATAATTACTTTGATTATAAGAAATAAAAAGCATCATTGAGTGACGATTGTTTTCCGAATTTAATACTGATTTTGGCACGTTGCCATTCTCTACATAAACCGAGAAAATTATTTAATTCAAAATAATATTGTTTGTCAGTTTTATTCCCCTAGTGTGAAAAAAAAAAAATTGTTTGAAAATATAGTGCTAATGAAGCACACAACTTGAAAAGAATAATAGCAGGAAGTTCAAACTTGATATTTCCTTTTATTTTATCACCGGAGTAATTTGCTGGCCCAAATTGACTGAATTATAAGATTGACCCAGAAAATTCAATGATTTTTTTTTTTACTATTTTTTTATATTGTGTCAAATTTTCAAAATTGAGTTTCAGCAGAAAATGAAAAAAAAAAATGTTTTTAAGTCAGTCTATGTGTGTGTGTGTGAAATCCATGAATCAGAAATGCGATCTTACTAAAAGTTTTTTCTGATTTTCTTGAAAATGTCTGCAATGAAAAAAAAAAGTATGTGTATCAATTTGAAATAAGAAAGTTGGTTTTGAAATCTCTTATTTCTGCAGCTTGTAAAAAAATTATTGCTCCCATATATGGAATGGTTGAAAAAGTTAAGTGGACTAGCATGTGGATATTTTTTCTATCTTGCATAATTCCTAAGAAAAGTGGGTACATATTAAAATTGTCACCCTTGGATAATGTTCCCGAACAAATTCTCGGTTGTGCAGACTTTATGGTCATGAAATCTGCGCACACCATTTAGTATTATCGAACAATGCGATAATATAGTTTCCATCTGGATAAAGTTTATCACTCATGTCGCTAACCAATAACGTAGTTAATTATCAGTATTATTAATTCATGTTATAAAAGTCTAGGTTAATAATCAATTGTCATTTATTTTATTTATTTTTCTCTATTTTTATTATTCTTCTTGTTTCTTTTTATTATTACTATAATTAAATTTCACAAAAAAAAAAAAAATTAGATATAATTATGTTCTCCCAATTTGTACATATGCATGCAAACAGATTGTAGCATGATTTCAAACTAATTTTATTCATTGTTAAGTTTATTATAGGTTTAATAGTTTTGATAATTTATATATTTTTATCTCTAATTTTTGTATATTTACATTTCGTAAATACCATACATTATAGCTAAGACATGAGATTGTAAACAGCACTTTTGTAAACACATCACAATATACAGGGTTAACTGCCGATGTAAATAATAAATCATATTTTACTGATAATTTTAACTTTGCAACGCTAACTAATCATTAATAATTCAGTGTCAAATGTTATAGAAAGAATCTCAACGTTCAATATTCAATTTTATATTTTTTTTTTGGTAAATAGTTATCAACAGTTAATACTATCTCTATTAGAATACTTGTTGCAATAGTTTTTTGTTGTAAATAGCTTTCATAGTTTGGGGGGAGAGGGGTTAAGACGAGAAAAGTTCTAATTTATAACAATCATTATATCTGATTTTATGAATGAACCAGCGACATCTAGCACTCATTTCTTTAGTATTTCTATCAAAATGTTTTGGATCAGGTCATGTTTTTCCAGATGGGTTTCTTAATCTACAACTCTCCAATAATGTTAGATAACAACAGTTGCATCAGTTTCTTAAACAATCTTGGAACTAAATTCTTATACTTGGGTTAATGCAAATAGAAATAAACAATTAAATATACAGATGAAAATGAATATTAAAAGTTGTAAACTGTTATCCTAAAAATAGTTTTGACATGGTGTGATGAGATTGTACAACTTTTGATTCATGATTGTCATTATGAGAACAGCTATATTGCCATCGACCTTAGAAATGAGAAGTATTAATTCCCAAAGAAAAAATCATTTTACTCTCATTTCTCTAGTAAGTATTAAATTAAAATAACTTAATGAAACAACATTAATACAATCGGGCAATGTTTTTAATCACTAGTCTGTATCTTCATAGAAATGTTATAATTTATTTTTATATTATTTTCAACATGAATGCATCAATTAAATTTTCAAGGATAACAACCAGTCCTGCTTACACCTAATTGCGTCAGTATACTTTTTAAAATAAATAGTTTTATTTTCCACAACCAGAATAATTATATCACCTCAGAAGAGTAAATTGGTTTATTTAATGACTAGAATCGTTGAAATAAATTATTTCTTTTGACGAAGAGAGACACTATAATTTCAGTCAGTGTTTGTGTAGTGGCCGAAGAATCTTGGAGATCACAGCTCTGAAATTAATAGCTTAATCTGTACCAACATGTTTCTCTATTACTTATTTCTGACACATATTATTTACATTACAAATGCTGCTGTAAGTTAACTATTTCACTGTTTACTTATTTCAATAAAGTTAGTTAATTTTGTTGGTTTCCTTCTGTTATAATTAATTCTCTGTGAAATATGACGGACAGCTAAGTTTGAAATAAGACCCCAGGACTGTTTTGTTCTCATTTTTCTCATGTTTGTATTAATTTTAATTGTACAAAAATTATCCCTCCAATAATACGCCATCAACATTCCTCCGGCGTTGAAGGCGCGCTGATAAATGGGTGAATCCTTAAAGAAAAAAAGTTATCAAGTTTCTTTTTCGCCACAGGAGCATCTGTAAAAACAACTTCGAGTTAAAAACATTTTTTTAACATTTAACAAAACAATTATTTTGTTCTTTTGTATAAACTATATTTTGTTTGCAAAAATTTTTCCCATTGATAACTGTACTTACCGCTATGCTTCGATAATTCTGATACTTGTTTCGGCGGTGAAGTTTAACGGATAATGGCACTAACTTCTCATAGCTTTCTAAAAAATGACATTATTTTACTTAAGCTCTTAGTAAAGACAACCATCAACGCACAATAATCCTTAGATGTTTCTTTCTAATTCTAAGGGCAGTTTAAAACCACTATGGGCAGCATTTCTTACCTTTGAAAATTCTCGTAAGAGATCATGTGGTACTTCTATAATAGTACTTAACGCTTCAGAATCTAACAGTTCTCTTTATGTGCAAAACCAAATCAAAAAATCACTCTAAAATTAAAAAACAAAAACTAATTAGCAAGATTTTTTTTTTTTATTTCCAGGTGGATATTAAAGGACTAACAAAAGCCGAATTAGCTGAGCTTGAGCAAAAAACAATGACTGAATGTTTCAAGAAACACGGTGTAAACGAAAGTATATAAGTTTCATTTTTATTTCAAAATAAAATTAATAACAAAAAAAAAAAAATAATAAATCTGGTTTTTTAGCTTTGCTTTCAGATTTTTTAAACGAAGAAACTTCTGAGTCAACATCAAAGGAATTCAAGGTACACAACAGTTTGTTAAAATAGCTACTATTTTTGTGGGAAACATAAAAGAAATGAATTACTAATATATTTCTATTATTGCTATACAGTGTGCGCTTGGCTGTTATACAGAAGAAATGGGTTATGTATGTATAAATCCTAACTTGAACATAATACTAACTTTATGAAGGATTAACAATATATTTTTTCACTTCATATTATTCAACAGGGTAAAGATAAAAAACCACAATGGGATGTTATGGAGGAAGTGCATAAAATTGAATATGATAATGATGAAGACAAGGAGCAAGCTTTGAAAATTGTGAAAACTTGTAAAACTATAGGTAATTATGAAAACACCTGAATCAGTAAATTTTAGTAATTATAAAATAAAAATATATGTGGACAATATATATATTATATATTTTTTTGTTTTTTAAAATTTAGTACCCGAAGAAGCTGAAGATTCCTGTGAACTTGGGTTTGCTATGCATTCATGTTACTTGGACCAATCAAAAAAGGTATTGTAATGGCTAAATTTTTAATCGTGTTCAACAAAGCTTATACATAAAACAATCTTAATTATATTAGAAACGAAGTGGGACATAATATAAATACTACCGCTATTGATTATGATTAAATTCAGAATAATTGATGTCTATTAGAACAAGAAATTATAAACCAAATCGATGTAGTTGCTCAATTTCATTGGTTGCTAAAAAACACAGATTACTGATCATTCTTCATGAGAGAAACTCAAATCAAGCAACACATAAACCTTTCGAAACTAAAAAATAAATAGTGCAAACATGAAGAAGAAGAATATAAATGCAATAAGTTAGCCATATAAATGAAACTATTTTAATAAACCAAGTTTTCAAAGAGTCTTCAAAGATGTGATTATGCAAGATTCCCCGGGAATCCAGGACCCTTGGCATTTTCTTTTTTGTCATTTTAAGAAAACTGTAGATATAATTATTTGGGTTTCAATTCTGTTTAGCTATTGGATGAATGTTTAATTATAAACAATAATAAATAAGAAGAAATTGTGAATAATCGATTAATTTTTAGTATGAAAATTGATCATAAATCATTTATTTATTGACTATTCATTTAGATGGGCTTAGTAACTGTTCAAAATTTCACTGCACAAAAAGCAGAAACTCAGCCTTTAGTGGACCACGTCTGGGCGAAACCCTTGGTTCACTTGACGGACTTGGTATTTTCTTTTTTATCATTTTAAGAAAACTGTAGATATAGAACTACAAATTAATTCGTGCTTATTAAATAATAATTTATATATTATATACTTATAAAACAAATTATCCCAAACTGCTCCCATATTTTGCATCATTCCCTTACGAATTTCTTGATCCTTATCCAACCAACACGACATCACGTTGACTCCATTTAAACCACATAAGAAGACTTGCTACTTTAATGTATTTATTTGTTAAAAAGGCTGTTTTTGGTTTAGAACAGATGACCTGTTGCGAATGATTTATTACTAAACATTAATCATAAGGTATGATGGTTAAATGTTCAAATATTGTCAAAAAATGATTTACTATGCCTTTTGATTTATACTTTGATTAATTACAATTGACTTACTTTGATTAATAACATTGGCCGTTAAATTTCAAGAATGAGTTGCGATTAACGACTAATTTGACATCATAGATATTTTTTCCTGGCAGCCTGCATCAATCAATCAATTTGTCATTCGACCGGTGTCGAGCATTCTCTACCTACAGATTGGCTTGGAAAACATTATTTTTCAAAGCACTAGGTCTTCGGGTTGAGAGAACGTCAATGGTTAATTATAAACCAAACCGTTTTGCCCATATTTCAATAGGTTTATTCAAATCTCTAATGCTAAACCAATACTAAACCAAACCAGCAGTGTTGGTCTAACATTAAGTCAACTATACCCTGAAAAAGCTTATTGCAATATGGGCAAAACCGAGGATCTAAGTGTTTTGCATGATAATAGTCGTGGAAGCTTTAAAGGAAACATTGTGTTGACAATCTCCAAATGTGTAATTAGAACACATCCAGTAACTATTTAGGAGTAATTTTAGAGTCACATTCATTTAACATTCATCATGACTAAACACTAGTTACTTGGAATCATTGTTTAGAACCATACAAGATACACTAAGTCTTCAGAATTTATTTAAAGGAGTTTATTCATTCCTAGAATTATCTTAAAAATTGTAAGATATCTTTTCAAGTTGATAAAGATTAGGTAACAGGAATATAGTAATCTTGTCAGAAAAGTATTAATAGTTCAATACACTTCACTTACACCAGGTTAGTTGTGTATTTTAAAAATAAATTAACTCCTATTTATTATTATTTTGCAGCTTGGCCTGTTACTAGTGTAAACATTGCTTCATCTAATCAAATATTAGTGCCTGAAAGTTGAAATAAAATAATATGTAACTTAAGTAAATTATATTAAAAATTGTAATTGTATTGTTAAAGATGAAGTAAGCAATGCAGTGTTTTTATTAATTAATACACTCTTAACTTTGTTAGTTTAATCTGTATTAAATTTAAATAAATCTGTATTATTTTAAATTTTTGTTTGTGATATTTAATATTCATACAAACTAGTGCGCGGAATTTTTTATTATCCCCACAGTACTTAAGACTAGGCTCATCATATTACAATTAGGATATGTAGCTAAAATATTATTTCAGCCAGTATTAAAAAAAATATTCTGACAAGGGATAAGCGATGCATAATAATTATTTTACTTTATAGTGGGTTTTTAATTTTTTTTTTTCAAGTTTATTTTTAAACAAGGAAATTTTCATTAATTTTTCAAAAAGAGTTAATTTCTATTGTTGTTATGTCTATCTTCAGCCAGTAATCCAGGTTGAAGAAGAGAAATTAATCAACACATTCCTCTTAAGTATTAAATGCAATGCAATGTATTTGTTATAATTCTCATAACTCAAGAGTTTTTATTAACGGTGCGTTTTAAATGTATGGTTGTATATTTATTACATTCTATCGAAAGACAGAAATTTAATGCATCTTCTTTTGCATTTAAAATGGCTAATTCATTCCTTTCTTTTCCTTTATGAGCTTTAACTTGCAAAATTTTAATAGAGTTACCAAAAAGCTTCAATTTGATTACTTTTTTCCTGATTCGTGTCAATATTTTTGACCAATTATTCCATTTCGTCAAAAGATTTGTACGCTCTCTATCTGCTTTTATTGTAAAACTCTGTGCTAGTTTAACTATCAGCGCACCAAATTATTCAATTTGGTTATGAACATATACTTCTCCAAAACTATATTGGATAAGTCTTTGAATTCATCTCCACTAGACTGTTCTATAACTATAGCCTTCACACAGAAGATAAAAACTAGCAATTTTTTTTATTTTTAAATCTTTTTTTTTTAATCTAGTATTTGACAATACTTGTCTAAAAGCAACTATCACAAACGTTCCTTTATGATTTAATAATTCTTAGAGCAATACTTCTTGGCACACGGATTAATTTTTATTTCTCATGCTGAAATCCACATTGGTGCAGCAAAGGATAGCAATAATAATATTGCTCCATCTACATTACTCATAATACTTGCTAAAATCCACTTCATTTTACTCAATCCAAATATATTATTTAGAATTTGGGAAATTTACTCGTAATATTTTTACATGATTCCCAGGATCTTTTACTTTGACCTCTTTCTGATGGCTTGTTTATTTAACACTAGTTTTATTAGTTGATGCACGCTTTTCCTCGAGATAATTAATGATTTACTTTTCTTATAGTTAAATTTTTGTATTTTATTTAATTTTGTAACACATTAGCTACCAATTCTAATTCAGTACTTTTCGGTCTTTCTGTCAGTACCTCAGAGTCTTCTGAAAAAGCGATTGGGCGAGTTTTACATAAATAAATAGTCTTACAAAATTATCAAAATCCAGATCCGCAACAGCTCCCTAGAGGACATCCATTATTTATTGTTCTAAATTTTTTTAATTGAAGCAATAGTGAGATATAACCCAAGCCTTCTGATTGATAATTTCTAACAATTGTATAAATTTTGAGATTATTTGAAAGATGGTAGGTAATTGTTTTAAAGTAGAAAGCCACCAGGCCGAGTAAAAACGCCTTTGACATCCAAAAAAATAATTGAAAGCATCAGAGACAAAACCACACGCTAGTGTGGATGCACTGCATTCTAGTGTGAGAAACTACACCGTAGAGGAGATGAATTCAAAAACTAAAGACATGTGTTATTGAAAAATAAATGTCCCCAAACCAAATTGAATAATTTAGTGCGCTGATGGTAAAGTACCACAGGGATAAAAATCGATAGAGAGGTCACAAATCTTTTAACGAAATGAAATAATTAGTCAAAAAGTGGTTAAAGTGGAGTAAAAGCACCACAACAATCAATTAGTAAAATTACTTTTTTATTAATTAAATTATTTTCATTTTCATAACATGGTCATTTTCAGTCAAATGACATCTTTTTTCAAACAAATTAATTTGTTTTCAGTAATTAATCAATCAAAGTAAACCTTCTTTCAAAATTAAAACCAAATTTTCAATTTTATTAAACCTTTTTTCAATAAAATTAAACATTTTTTAAAAAATAAATTGAACCTTTTTTTTGGTTGTATAATGTATGGGGAAAGGTTTAATTTGATTAAAAAAAGGATTGATTTGGCTCAGAAAAGTTGGTTTTGATTAAGAGAAAGGTTTAATTTGTCTGTATTTAATATAAAAAGACATATAAAAATGTTTTATTATTATTGATAGTATTCACTTAGGAAAATTTATTTCCTTTATCTTCTTGCACTACTGTTCATCTAAGCCGATATGCTGAGAGATTGTAACCATAATTTCTATTGAGGAAGATCTTCAGATTTCGCCTAAAAAGAAAATAGAAAAACATGTAAATTCATTACTTCTTAATTTTAACTTTTAATGCCACCAAGACGTAGGTTGGGTTTTGGTTTTTAAAACAAGCTAGCACCATACAGCCACTCACTTCCACCTGTACACTGCTATACTTTAGTGCCAGCTGTACACATAGTTAACAAAAGGAGCCACAAAAGATCTTTTAAGTCGCTTAAAGATTTGGCTTCAGTTATTTCCAACATATATCTCCTATATTTGCATATCCTACGTGATGGATGTTCACATAGAATCACCGCTCGTGCATACACGAATCACAACCATAATCTTCTCAGCTTTGTAGCCTTATGATGTGATGAATGAATATCTAAAACATTCTCTCGTTCCTGTCAAAACCTGGTTGTGCCGGCTCGATAAAATGAGGCAAAAAAATGAACCTCCGCTCTCATAAGAAATGCAATAAAGTTTGAAAACCTTACTCTGTCGTTGGATGTGAGTTCGAAACCGGTAAGGAACAACAAAAATAAGCAGGCTACGAAGGATAAATTTCCAGATATCCATCATTGCTGATCCATCTACATATTCAATAAATATATATATATACTTTTAAATTTACTTGTAAACATATTTTGTATATACCAACTATGTTCAAAAATAAAAAGAACTAGGATTTTCAGTTATATCCCTGAAACAAAAATTAACTCATCTAGTTCACAACATCCATTCAAAAATACAAGTATGAATAATAATAATTCAGGCGGGTGTTGGTGTAGTGGTTATGAGCATGGACTTGTAAGTGGGAGGACCCCAGTTCGAGTCTAGCGTATAACTAAATTTTATATTTGTTTAAAAAATGTTATTAATAAAGTAAGTGCTTTCGCACCCGTCCACGACACCAAATTTGGTAGTTGGACGTTAAGCCCGCCTGAATAAATAGGCATTACTTTACTTTTACTTTTAATAATAATACCTTTCTTGATTCTTCTTGTAAACATTTACCTAACTGATAGCTAGTTTCACAAGAAATATCTACATCCTGAACTGAAAATATAAATTTTATTATGAGTTACAAAGAATTAGTTCTATACAATGTGAATTAGTATTTTAATATATTATTAACCAACCAGATTTTCTACAATTTTCCACATTTCGTAAGGCTTTTTCTTGTTCATTCTTATCAAAATGATAAATGCTTTGCTCTAATTTAACCATTTCCCAGTCAACTTTCTTATTTTTCACCTGTTTATTATATTATATGCCTTAAGTGAAGTGAAAATGGAAGCATTAAAAATAACATTATATCACAATTTTATTAAATATTATAATACAGGTTGACTGCCATGTGACCCAAATAATTTTGGTGAGACCCAGGTACGGGTCACACATCAGTTTTGGCAGTTCAAGTTTAGTGTCAAGTCATAAAATTCTAAATAAACATTTATTTTACATTTAAAAGTTTATTTTGAACCTTCTCCATTGGTGAATGAACGTAAAATGAAAACAATTTTAAAGTAGATATTTGCCATATTTTTCGCGTCTAACACTAACTAAGGCTTGTCGCAAATTTTTACCCTTTTTTAGCTATTATTTTTCTATAGCAATTACGTTGAGATGAACGCTCTGACGATGGATGAAAATCCGAAACCGGTCAGGAACAAAATCAATTTGCATGCTACGACGGATAAAATGCCTGATGTTGGTGAATTTGCTCTGACAATGGATGAAAATCCGAAACCGGTCAGGAACAAAAGAAATAGCATGCTACGACGGATAAAATACTAATGTTATGCAGTATTGCGGACCCATCCACATATTCAAAACTTAAGATGATAAAAGCCTAGGAGCTATAGCCTTTGACGTTCCTCTTCAAGAATTGTCAGGGAGAGGTAGACGAGTTAAATGACACCAAAGGTGTCCGAAACGTCGAGTGTAAATATAAACTGTTTCAAAGTTAAAAAGGTTTTCAGTTTGGCGTTTGCCAACCATCATTTTGCTTATTTTGTTAAAGGCGATAACTTCAAAACAAAAAACTATTTGTACAGTTGATTTTAACGACATAATATCAATTAAACACAACTTAGTTAGACAAATAATATCACCAAGTAGGTATACATTAGCAACCTTTGAGTATTCAAATTTTGTTAAATATTTAACACAAATATTTGTCGAAACTTTGGAAATTTATGGCTGTTTATTTTTCTACCCTCACGCGATGGTCTAGTGCCTAGCGCACTAGCATTTGGTACTAGAATTCAGGATTCGGTTCCCGTGAGGCAAAGCTCAGTATTGTGAGTAAAATTGGGAAGCTGCAGGTAAAGGTGGGAACCTAGTTAGCGAAGGACAGAACTGAACTGCGAAATAACCGTGGCGTGCTCAACTACAAAAGTCGCCGTCTGGCAAGCCTTGGCCCTTCATGGGCTGTTGCGCCATAGGTTTTTTCCTGACCGAACCTTAATATTCCATTTTCGTGGAATGAGTTTCTCCTCACTACGTGACAATATTTATTTCAGGTATCCATGCATTCTGAGCAAAATACCTTGTCATCAAAGTTTATTATTTAATCAAGAGTCCAAACAATCTTATGCCCGCACTAAGATTAAACTCATCATTAATGTTCAAACCATGAAAATAGGATCGAAGCTAAACAAATGAGATTATAGTAATCAACTTTGTATGCTAAACTTAAAATTTCCATATTTAGAATTTACAAATTAGAATATCCAATATTTTATATCATAGATTAATTTTGAAAAAAAAAATCATTTCTGGTATTATATGTTTGCTTTATGAATGTTTATTTAATTTAATATCTTTTAATATGGCAATAAAATTTCATTTTGATCTGAACATGATAATACTCACGAAACCCATTCCTGTTGCAAAGCAATCCAACATGCACTGAAAATAGAAAGTATAAATTAAATAAAAATCTTATGAAAAAAATGCAAATTTAAAAAAAAAATAATATAATGCTTATTTTTTCAGACAAACTTTAAATCCGCCTATCGATCAGGCACGGTGAATAAAGAGGGATTAGTGCAAACATAAATATGTTGATACCATCTACCATCTAAGATAAGATCGAGTATCAAAATTAGCAGTGTAGCTTTATTTCACAGCTTAGCAATCCTGCCTATACACATACACACACATGCATGTTGCCAAATAAGGAATGTTTTATTAAGAATTACATTGTGTTACGATATACAAGGACAGCTTGATAATTAATTTATTAACGTAACTAATTTATATTAAGATTAGAAGAAAAATACGTTTAAACGTTATTTCAGAAGAAAAATGTGAAATGCTCAGTACTTATTTCAAGGAAAACGGAAAATAGCAAGCGAAGAAAGAGAATAGAAAGAAATTATTACAAAAAAGGCCTAAGGTTTTTTTTTAAGGATTATGATGATGTATCTATTTTTGCAAGGCAGGTGTCTCTAAAGAAAATATAGTTGCAGATATTCAAGCAATACAAGCAGAACTAACGAAGCAAAGAGATACGTCTCATTTGAAAAATAGACAAATGGTGCCCAACGAATGGAACAAAGCTTGCTTTGCCTAATTAACATTTAAGTTAGATCATAAAATCATCAAGAAATAAAAATTTCTTTGTTGCTCTACGTTTGGGGTACCATTGGGGCCCTTCTTCAATAGCTCTGTAAAAATTTATTGAATAAAATACATTATTGTACACAACTATAATAGTTATGAAAAGTTCATAGATTTATATATATAAAAAAAAAAAAAATTGAAATTAAAGAAATATTACCAGAAGAAATTAAATAAAATGATATTGACAATAAGATAAAATAAGACATAAAGATATCTTAAGGGTAGGAGAGGAATGAACGTTGAGAACGTTGAGACTGAAGTGAAGAGAGAGTTATTATTATTATTATATCATTATATTATTTTACGTAGAGCAACAAGAAGTATTTATTTCTTAAAAAAACTCCTCTGGCCATAGCCGTACAACAATTTGAATAACATTTTAAGAAATAAAATTTAGTTTTATAACTTGAATATTCTTACAAAAATAAACAAAAAATTTTGGCAAGCAATACAGAGGAAGTCTCAGCAATTATTCAACCAACCAGGTCATCCTGAGATAGAAACCATGAAGATGAAAATAACAGTCAATTCGATGAGGAAGAATTATCGTACAAAGAAAGAAGTACAGTAAGTAATTATCTCGAATAGATCAACGTAGGAAGGTGATAATGTTAATGTACATTAGCACTTCTATATATTTATTATTATTGTACATAGTTATATATATATATTTGGTATTTTATCCTTCGAAGCATATATATTTATTTTGTTTCTGATCGGTTTTGGATTTTCATCTATCGTCAGAGTAAATCTATCAATTTCGTGCAGAGTTCACATCAAATGCAATGTTTTCGTTTTACTGGACACTTATAGTTTATATGTGCGGGTGGTTATAAGGGTATGTTACCATTGTGTGTGTGTTTAATGACAAAATGGATTTTTTTTTATATATATAATTTAAGGCGCGTCAAATCTAGGTGATTGGCGCCCGGAGCCTTCTTAGTGCAATGCTGAGTGTTCTCTCGGTACAGACAACACTGTCCATCACCGGACAGTATGCTCATAGAAAAAATCTATGGGCAGCACAGCTGGACTCGAACCCGGGTTCTCCGCATGGAGTCCAGTACGCCAACCTCTTACCTATTCCCCTCCCTGACAAAATGGAATTATTATAACATCAGGTGTTTTATCCTTCGTAGCATGCATATTGGTTTTGTTCCTGACCGTTTTCGGATATTCATCCATCGTCAGAGCAAATTCACCAAGTTCGTGTAGACAGTTCACTTCAACGAAATGTTTCTGTAGACTCACACTTGTTGGTTGTATATATGTGGGAAGGTTATAAGGTTATGTTAACTACATGTGTGTGTTTCATGACAAAGTGAAATTATTATAAATTGTGATTAGACATTAGAAAATAGTGTGTAATAAATAGCTTGTTTTGAAGAATACTTTATAACTAAATTTTAAGACGATTGTTACGCAAGCTCAGTGTTTTATCAAGTCATTTTCATTGGAGGGGGGGGAGGATAAGTTATTTCAGGAGTAAACTGTACTAATAAGATTAGATAAATTTTAAGGAAAGGCAATTAATGGATGAATTTTAAAGAAAGGCAATGCAAAATTTATAGACAGTGAAAAGTTTGTACAAGTAAGAAATAAATGTGAAAAAGAAGCAGGGTTAATATAAGAGAACATGTAAGTAAATTGATATGTAA